>JASGAU010406735.1:0-46246 GCA_030220045.1 Australoheros facetus
GTGTGTGTGTGTGTGTGTGTGTGTGTGCGTGTGTGTGTGTGTGTGTGTGTGTGTGTGTGTGTGTGTGTGTGTGTGTGTGTGTGTGTGTGTGTGTGTGTGTTTTAAACAGAATAGGGCTCAGAGTGTACTTCAAACATCTTCAGGCCTACATTTGCTTAAACTTGTAATATTGTTTGACTGACTGCCCCATAAGAAAAAAAAAATCCTGATCATAGCTGATAAAAAAAAAAGTGAAGGTGTTGACAAAGAAAGACAATAACCCAGGATAAAATTACCCCTTTAAACAAGTCTTCAAATTTTGGATAGGGAGTTTTTTTTGTTTGTTTTGTTTTGTTTTTTCTTTTAAAGAGTTCAGTGTTTTATTATTCTTTGGAACTTGCATTTTATTTATAATTCTGATTGGTGCATTTGATATGTAAGAGCATTACACATTGTAAAATTATAAAGAGGTGCACAATCAAATCAAATAAAACATAAACCTGAAAAATTGAAGTAATAAAACTCATAAAGCTTTTGCAAGTTTTTATCATAGAGCCCCATTGCTTGTTGTTACAGTAAGACAGCCCATCAGTAATGAGTGCTGTGTAACAGAAGGCCTGGGCCAGATACTCGCACATAGTTTTTTAGAAAACAGCTCTGTACAAGTACACAGTAGCTTTTTAAAATGCTTGTGTAGCCTCACTGATCATTAAACAAGACACTCAGTCATCAGTTTATTCTATAAATTTATCTATCACACTTCCCTTTGTGGGTGATATCTATCACCCGCAAAGGGAAGCCTTGCTCTTCTCTTTGTGTGACAGATAAATGTATAGAATTAATATGTCGGAGGTGGCAGTGATTGAACCGCGGGTCTTCCAATTAATGGGCAACATATTTTACAAATGTGTATTTTGATCATAGCCTTTCACTAACAGGACTAAAACTTTGGTATGGCCTGATTTCAGCCATGTGTGGTGCGTTATTGAATAGTAAAGGCAGTGGGGGCAGTGTTGTGAGAGGAAATCAAAGTAAACTTCATTCAATGTACTTTTTTAACAACAATGGAGCGGCACTAATATAAAGCTCCAGAATGCACGCATATTGATTGTAAGTAGGAGAGATATGATGAAACGGGCTGGTGTTTATAAAGCACTTTTCTGACCTTACTGACCATTTTACTCTAGAAGAAGCCACATTTACTTTTTCACATATCACTTTATTCTCTTTACTTAACTGCCTTATCTACCTTGGATCCACACCTGGCCAGTTTTAGAATGAAAAATTCTAGCATGCAAGTATTTGGACTACAGGAGGAAGCAGGAGTACCTGGAGGAGAGCCATTCAGCCACAGGGAGAATATAAAAAACTTTTGTGAATGCTACTAAAAGATATTTAAAAAAAAAAGCCTTAGTCTTCCCTTTATGCTACATTAAAAACTTGAACAGAAGAAGTTGAAAAAGTAAAGAGGATGATCCCATCTATCCTGTACTGACTCCTGATTTATCCCAGGGTCTTACATTTCTACAACTAACACATTATCCCGCTGCCTGGAGTCATACTGTGAAGCCATGGAGGCAGCCGCTAAGGTTCTCTGCTACCAAGGATCCAATCTCCTTTGGGGTCAGAGTACAGAGGGCTTCCGTGGCTGGTCCAATAACACCTTGCTTGGCTGAGTGCAGCCCACGCTGGGCCAGAGGTATAGTCACAAGTCCACAGGACGTGAGGCAGGATGAGTAAACCGCAGGGATCTGAGTGGATTTATTCTCCTGCCAGCATCCTTTTTGGTTGGTCAACAGTAGACCTATTGTACAGTCTCAATGTGTTATGAGCAGCAATGTGACAAAGAAGGACTAAGACACAGCAAATAAAGACAGGTAGGCAGAGGATGGTGCTAAGAGACACAGTATGATAATGACATTTTGATTTCATCCTATTTTCTAATTCACCATCAAACAGCAAAATATAAACCACAATAGAAAAAGGAACTGAGGGCCTTCAAGATGAAAATTATCAACACTATGTGGACAGTTGTTGTGCACGCTTCTTAATGAACAACTTATCTCAGAACTTAGTTGAACATCTGTGAAAAGAAGTGGATAAACCAATTAAGTGGGAAGACGTGCTATGTAGAGAATGCGGATTCTTTGGAATGGATTCATTTAAGATACAATGTTGAAATCTGTTCCTTTGAGCATATCATTCTTCTCTGGAAATGAACTGGAGTATGCAGCTGAAAACAAGTGCTGATTTTGAGAGGCTTCAGCGTTTTCATATTTTGTGCCTGAATGAATGTTTTACTGAAGCTGCACAGTTTACTTTAATGGGGAAAAAATAGAGTGACTTAATTTTTCTGTAAAAAAGATCCACTATTCTAGATATACTAAAAAGTGCTATATGGTGGATAATCATTTTACACAATAATCATATGCATCCCTCTACATGTGCATATTGATTTTGCGTTTTCCACATAAACCTAAAACCAAATGAAGTGAAGCAACAGCACTCCCTGAGTTAACTTGAGTTTTGCAGCTGGCTTTCTATTTCAAACTATAAAAAGTGTCCTTTGAAACTTTTATTTAAGCTTACGAGAAATACAAACCATTTTCATCAGTCACCCTCACAATACAAATAATTTCCCTATAATCCCTAATTTTAATTTAAAGTTAATTCTTTTTCCAATGTGCACATTTCCAGAAAAATCAATTCCCATAATAAGACCTTGAATTCCATCAAATACAGAAAAAAGAAGCCTTTCTTCTCAGTATTGGGCATAGTTACCATATACCATGAGGTTCAGTGGAGGAATTTATCATTACTGTGTGAAGCCTGATGGTATGTGTGCTTTTAAAATTAATGACAGAAGCACTCTGACTTTTAGTCCATCTAAAATTTTCATTAAATTTCATTATTCAGCTGTCTCTGTGGCCCTGAATTAATAAACTCCAGGTATCATTCCATGAATTCATATTACATTTGAGACGGACGGACTCAGCACCATTTCTTTTTTTTACACCCTTTACAATATCCCAAAAACATACAATTAAAAGTAAGTTCAAAGCACTTTCTTCAGTGTGGCGCTTTGATTATTGCTGTGAAAATAGACTGTAAAGATAGAGCGGCTGCGTAATAAGACAACCTCTGCCATAAAGAAACACACACGCACATAGGCGCAGGGGGTCAGGGGCTATTTTTGTGAATGCAGAAATCAGTGGTTGTAACATATATCACTGTTAACAAGAAAAACATCTCTTTTTATTGATTGACAAAAGAAGAAAACATCATTTCCCTCCACCACCCCACCCCCACCCCCACCCCCAAGATTTCTTAATGGCACTGTTGTTAACTAGTTTCATCCATACAGCCTGTTTTTATCTTCTGTTTTCCAAAGTATTCTACATAAAGGACAAACGGAGAATGCCCCCTTCTTAATTTGGGACAGCACACTGAAATGCAGTACACTGTACAGATGCCAGCAAAGTAGCAATTAACTGAAACCGCTTAAATTTAAGATGTGATAAGCAACTGCAGGAGAAGGGAAAATTATTTTCTAAAGCGAACATTTAGGCTCAGCAAATCCTTCCTAGATAAAAACCGTGTAACTGGCAAGAGTCAGACTCATGAATACAGATTTAACTCCCACGAAACTCTTTCTGACAGACATATAGGGCAGCTCTGCTTATTCTGTCGTCATCCTTGTTTTTATTTTCCTACATGAAACATCTGTATTGTTAGAAGCTTTTTATATGTTTTGTGTTTTAAGCAGAATTCTAAAAGCATCCTCAGATGATGCGGAGAATTTGCATTGGGTTCCATTTGACTCTGAGGAGCAGATTCCCACTGCGTTTAGGGTCCACGTTTGTTTACCCTATTTGATGGCACTGAGGTTAAAGCACCCTCTGGCTCCGTCGAGAGCGAGAGCTGGAAGGCGCCGTGAACACCTGTTAATAGCACTGTCCCCGACAGTTTTTCTTCAACAAACTCTTTAAGAGATTTTGCATCGCAACATATCAAAGAAGAAAGCATCAGTGTTGAGCACAGCAGCACAACAATGTGCAAGATAAGAAAGAAGCAGGAGGTTCCAGTTCTGCGGAGGGAGAAGGATGGAAAACTAGGCTCAGGTTGGATTTAGGCAGTCAAGTCAGTGTTCCCATCTGCTAAGTGGTATACTCACGGAAAAGATGTCAAGACAGGCTTTAGGTGAGAAAAGTCATTAACTGCATTCAAAGATAGTCTTTTATCTTTTCCCCCTGGAAGTAAACTCTGTGGTTCTGCTGGCCTAGAATGGATTCCTGCCAGATCTTTTTCCCCCCTCTCTCCTTAACTTTTCCCATCTCTTGTTTCTTCCTTGTTTTACTGCAGTCTTCTTCTCTTCAAAACATGTGTAATAAAAACGCAGATAAGCCAATAGTTAGCAAAGGGACATTACAACAAAGATTATGGGTTGGGAGAGACAGAGTCCAGTGTATCTTTTGTGGGGAAAAGGAGTCAGTTTAGAATATTTTCTGCCCAGATTTATACTTTCGTTTAGTTAATTAAATGTTCATCAGTTTAGACACAGAGTGCATCTGCTTTTCCTGGGGTGGAAAAAACATTTGCCCCACATTGTCTTTATTGTATTTTCTCAAAACATGCCCGTTTTTAATCATATGCCTGGTAAATGGATTAGCAGTCTGCTCAGATTGCAGTTCTTTCTCTTTGTCAGAGGCTATACATGGGAGGAGGTAGCTTTAGGCAATAATATTTCATGTGTGCTCAGGCAGGATTATCATTTGTTGAAAAATAAAACATAATGGACTTCAGCTGTTTTTGGAGATTCAAGAATTGAGAGTGGCCAAGAATTCTGCAACTAGTTATAAGCGCTTACCGTTCCACAGACTGTAGGGATCAGTCTCTCCACCCTCCTGTTAAGAAGTTAAGAAAATAACAATTACTGAGCTTTAAATAACAGATATAAACTCTGATCTGCAAAAATACAACATTAATCACATGCAAAGAAATGTTAATGTGCTATCATAAGGATGCGTGAGTAATCACTTCATTAGAGGAAAACTAAAAGAGAAACCAGTCCATTCCAGACTATACAGCAGTCCTTACATTAAGTAACTTCTAATATTTCAGAGATGCACAAACCTGGATAACGTTCAGTCTGATTAACACACATTGTACACAACAGATGTTTTGTCACTACACTTATCTCTCTGTCTCGAACAGCTCTAACTTGATCTTTTTGATTAAACCTTGCACTTAAACTTAAGGAACGAACATCCAGGTTTGGTCTTGGTCTGTAGTCTTTCTTGTAGTCTAAAGTGCTTTGAGTGGTCAATAAGACTAGAAAGGTGCCAAAAGCAAGTACATTAGATCACTGCCAAAACAGCCCTGGTCCATCAAGGCATGGACCCTGAATGTGTGCTGTGGTATCTGCACCAAGATGTTAGCAACAGATCCTTTATGTCCTGTAAGTTACAAGGTGGTGCCTCCATGAATTGGACTTGTTTATCCCACAGATGCTCGATTGGATTGAGATCTGGAGAATTTGGAGGCCAAATCAATACCTCAAACTCACTGTTGGGCTCCTCAAACCATTCCTGAATGATTTTTGCTTTGTTGCAGGGTGCATTATCCTTCTGAAACAGGCTACAGCCATCAGGGAATACCATTTCTATCAAAGGGTGTACATGATTTGCAACAGTGCTTAGGTAGGTGGTACATGTCAAGGTTTCCCAGCAGTACATCACCCGAAGCATCACACTGCCTCTGCCAGATTGTCTTCTTCCCATAGGGTTGCTTTACAGTTGCTCGTCTGTTGGATCAGACCACACAGGTGAACCTTCGCTCAGCCTTGGCCACCCATGACCTTGTCATTGGTTCACCACTGTTCCTTCTTTGGACAACTTTTGATAGATACTGACCACTGCAGACCAGGAACACCCCACAAGAGGTGCAGCTTTGTACTGTAGATGCTCTGACCCAGTTGTCTAGCCATCGCACTTTGGCCCGTGTCAAACTCGCTGAAAAACTTTCATGATGAAGAGATAATTACTGTTATTCCCTTTGCCTGTCAGTGATCATAATGTTATGGTTCATCAGTGTATACAGATGCTACAAAAAAACTCAAGAAGTTAAAGTAATCAGGTCACATTTCATTTTCAAAGACAGACTAACTCGCTTCATAGAATTTGAGGGGGATTTTTTTTTCCTTTGAAGGCAAGTGACTCCATTATGTAGTGGTTTAGAACTAAGCAAAAGATTCCTGGTTTGAGCCTTGAAAGAGTCATAAAATCCTTGGAGGTTGTGCAAGTATGTGGTGCTACCTGTTATGGCAGCCCCCCTGTGAATAAGGGAGTTTTTTTTGTTTTTTCTTTTTTTTGTGAGCAGTGTTCTGGGCAGCCCACTGTGGGCCCCAGTACCTGTGAGAAATGTAGGACACATGTGGGCCTTGGTGGGCCCTAGAAGGGAAATCCACATCTAGAGTTTGTCATACTGTAGGTACACTGCAGGACCCCACTGTGAGCTCCTCTCTGCTCAGTGTAGGCAGTCCCACTGGGGGCAATTTAGGCCCTACATTCCATGCTGGTACTGTGGCCTACAGTAGGCTGCCCACACTGGGCCACATGGGACTGTCCACAGTATTCGTGGAGAGGCCAAATGAGAAATATGACTCGAGTGGTCATTCCAGCTGAAATTCCCGGCTGGGAACTTGGAATTTGTGTCCACAATATGTCCTTTGGCTTTGTTTGGTAAATTGCTGCTTTAGTGACACCTGTAGATAAGTAGGATATTTAAAACACAGCAGAAGCATGTTTTAATACCTATTTGCCTGTCCAGGATATACTAGTAAAACACTGGGAGCTAATATTAGTCAAAACTCAGTGGAGTACCTTTAACTACATACTAAGACTCACAGCAGTATTCAATCAGAAATAGGGTAAGTGTTATAGGGAGTTTGACATAAATGACTTCAGATAGTTGGGGGGGGGAGTTTCTACTTGTGTGTTGAACTAACATCAGCTTTTTACAGTTATCATCCAGTAATCTACTACTGGCAGTCAAACCACAGTTGTTTTTGGCAAATAGATGTCTATCACTTTGCAGACATTTATCATACTGTATGATATAAATTACAAATTGTGTAGGGACAGGGTGTACAGTCAACTGGCAAAGACAGAATAAAATTTACTTGAGGGTCAGATGTTTTCATCTGAAGTTGTTATTTCTTGACATTTCCACTCAAGAGCGAAAATTCAAAGTTACTAAGAAGGTTGAAAGTGTCATTTCAAGGCTGCACTTCTTCTGATGTACCTGGCAGCAGCCTAGACACAGCAAAGGTGTATTTCTACACTGATGCTGAACTAGTTTTTACATTGACTAGTTTGTCGTTTTCCACAAAGCCTGCCTACATGAAGAAAGTGGGCTTTTAAGGAAAGTTGCCTTAAAATTGTAGGAGCTAAAAGCCCTTGTCCAGCCTGAGAAGAATTTGAGAAGCTGCACAAAGGGCACGCATAAGATTGATTTTGTTGGGTGTCGCTCACCTGGTTTTTAGCAGGCCTGGGTTCAGGTCTGTGCCCNCCAGCACACACACACACACCCACACACACACACTTTCTTCCTGCTCTGTTTTCCACTCTCCATACTTTCCTGTCAAAAAAAAGCTTAAATACCAAAAATAAATCGTAAAAAAAAAAAAGCTGTTGTTTGTGATGCATGTTTGTTTGTCATGCAAATCTAGTTTTATTGCTTTAAGCTGTCTTAAGGTTCAAATTCACTGTCAAAGCCAATTTTTTTTTTTTCAAATAATATTCTTATTTGAATTTTGAATGGTTTTCATTTTTGTATTTAAATACAAATGTAGGATCGGCAGCATGTCTAAACAACATGATTCCAAGCTGCAAGCTCCTTTCTTTCTTTTTCCTAAAGAGTGTGGGATATGTCAGTGAGCAATGACAAAGTAACAACCTGGAAAAATTTTACGAGTTCCCACAAAGATGAACTGTTTAACCAGTTACATGTTCCCTTCACAGTCACTGTAGCTGAATCCTCAGAAATCATTCCTTATTACAATAAAGATAAAAATAGCAGTATTTTCTAAGATGTCACAAAGACAATTATAAATGATTGTTCACTTTGATATTCTCAATATAAAAACATGGAAAACAGACAATTATAAGTGTCGCATTTCATCTTACATCTGCTAATTCCTCTATAAGGATAAAGCCTGTTGAAATGGCTCATGCATGTTGCCAGGAGTGGGACAACCACGAAGACGGGCGAGACAAATGTAACTAATTGTCATATAACCCCAAATTGGGGGCAGGAAAGTGTCTAAATAATGGCAGCTAATTTGGCTTGTATTGTGCTTTCTTGATGGGCTTAAATTGAATGAGTCAGGATCCATTCTGGCGTAATGTGAAAGCCGGAGCACGGGATCACACCGGAGACATTCAAGGTCGAGCTACTCCGAATGAAGGGGTGACAGGGGAGTGAAGAGATTTAAAGAAAAGCAGCTGAGTCAATGGGCAGCCAGGGAGCAGATTTGGCACAGCATACATGTAACCTTGAATTATTGTTTTTTGTCTCTCTCTCTCCTGCACTGAAAGCCTTTCTGCAAGCCCTTCTCAAAAATATATCCTTTTTTGTCACCAACATTAATGGCACAATGAGCCTGAAAAAAATTGCAGTCACAAATTATTCATTGTAATCCTCTATTTGAGGACCCTAATGCCTCTAATTGGGCTTTTATGACTTACAAACTCTATCTTCCTCTCCCTTTTTTACATTTTTTTTCCCCTTCTGGCGTTTGTTTTTCTTCCTTCCCGCCATGCTGCAGAGTGACATTGAGCCTCTCCCTGTTGGGGTGCTCTCTTGTCTCACTCCAGTGCACATTTTCGCTGTCCCCTCTCCTCCTCCCCCAGACAATGAGCTTTTGACTGAATACATTATCCGAGCTGTTGTTCTGTTTGTTGTTGTTTTAGCATCCAAGAAAAGAGATGAATTATTAATGATGACAGACAAACAAGGAAAAAAAAAAAAGGAGAAAAAAAATCTATTATTTTTAGGATTGCTTCTGAGTGCTGTGGCTCCATCATGAGGCCTGTGAGCAAGACCGTAAAGGTTTATGATGCACCTGATTACCATTCAGAGGAAATACGGTATTGTAAGTATTTTTGTTAATACCGGATACATGCAGGATGCAGAACTGGAAAAAAAAAACAAAAAAAAAAAACTGCTCTGCTTTTTTCTTACTGTGTAATCAAAAATTGAGAAGGGCTAAAAAAAACCATCTTTAATATTCAAGATCTTGTTAATTGTATTTATATGTTACTTTTTCATGTTATGGGTGTTCTTTTCATATCACGCACTGTTTGTTTTTTTCTTTTTTTTGGAATTCCAAATTTCATTTAAATGTGTACAAAAAAGAACATATTGGAAGCTCAGTGTCAAATAGCTGGCCTTGTGGTCTGGCAGCTTGACCTGTTGCTGTCTTACTGATCTACGTATCAACAAACTGAGTTAATAACTTCAAAAACAGACAGGAAATAAAGCAACAGTGATCACTCAATCATTTAATGAGAAGGCCATCCTAAGTGTTTCAGGTTCCAGTCTATAGATGTCAAAAAGTGGAATAATGTCAACTGCACAGCCTCGTCAGACCACCTGTAATTTATTGCAGGTGTACCTAGTAGAGGCTGTAGCTAAGACAGTCTCTGTGCATGCATGAATGGATGGATGGGCTGGCATAGTTGGGAATATGTGCTTATGCAATAACTTGTTCCTTAACCGCTAAACACCTACCGGGTCAGTGGCCATCCATCTAGGATTAGGGGCGGGTTTCGTTTCAGCCACATGATAAATAGTCAAAAGTTCAGAAACTAGAAGATACATTTCAAAAGAAGCCTTTTTAATAAAAGCTTGTCCATCTGGATATTTCAAACAGGAGAAAATTCTATAAAAAGGAGAAGTTAACCAAACTCCACCCCTACCCCTTAGCAGGTCCCCACTGAGGGGCGCGGGTAGATGTTAAGAGGTTAAGTGTCACACTCATTAATTGCATGGTTTACTTTTGAATTTGGATGAACATGTGTTAGCTTCAAACTTGACTGTGTGGAACCTGCCTTTGTCCAAATCACACAGTGAAGTAGAGGACATAATAATAAACCCCTTATGTGTGGGTGTAACCTGTCTGCCCAAGGCACTACCATAAAAATCCATTTTCTCATATATCCAGATATATGACATCGCTATATCGCTTCAGTAATTTTGACAGGTTGACAGTTGTTTTTGTTTGTTTGTTTGTTGTACTTGATCCATAAAAGAAACTGCACCATTAATGGAGGTGCACAAGTAGGCTGGTATTTATCTGATTCAGTATCTCTTAGATACATTATTGCACCCCCTTTGTTAAATAGCCCTTGCATCAGTGGTTGTCAATAACCCGTCAATCAGTTTCAAGACTGGACCCTCACAGTTTTGGTAGCATGTGGTGCAACTGTGAAATATGTAATACCATAATGGCTTTCACAGAATCTGTTTTTATTCCCTAGAAGTGCACCCGTAGGTTTTGAGTTCTTAGAAAATTTTGTTTATATGTTCTTTCCTTAAAAATACTCCCTGGCAGGGTCCCTCCCTCCGTAAAGTCTTGAGCAATTTCACTGTAATAACATATGAAGTGTTCAATTTGTACCTGATTCTGATACGTGGTCTAAAACTGACTTGCTGAAATGAAGTTGGAATAAACAAAGCGAAGCACTTTACAAGGCATTATTTTGACACATTAAACATTTCTACAAAGTGGAGTAGAGTCTCATAGCACAGTTTCCAGCAGTTTGAGTTGTTTTATTTTGTCAGAGTAAAAATCAAATGTGCATCAGCTTCACCAATCATTAGCAACTCTCCTGGGTTTACAGGTCCATCATAATGGTACTAATCTGAAGCAGGGATTACTGTGCCCCCTTTTGGTTATGAATAAGCACTGCATTGTCATTCAAGGCTTCATTACAAGCCTCACCGCGAGTTCTCAGTGAGCTCCCGAGTAAGAGGTGTGATCATTAGACTGATTAGAATGAAAGGTGCACTGCACTGCGTGGTCGATCAGAAGGAGGAAACGCATTGTTTTGCATTTGTTTCACTATATAGAATCAGAGGGGCAAGGGGCTTCTGTTTTGATCAAAGAAACAGCCACCGGTGACATATTATCTGCTGTGATTGTGTCAGTTTGTCACTGCACTAAATCAGACATGTGGACCATTCATCACAGAAGAAAGCTGCACCCCCCCTCAGGTCTCAGTGATAAGAGGAGAATGAAGAAAAATGATGGAGAGATGGAGCTTGTCCACTATCTATCACAAAGCAACAAGGGCCGACCACTGTATGTTGAGCCGTCAAATGCTGCTTCTCCTTTTGTTTATTTTATAGAGAGCTGCCGAGCATCATTAATCAACCTGGCTTGACTTTGTGGTTTGTCTCAAAAATTGTTGCTGTGTCCTGCAAGCAGCAGTGGATGGTTATTTAAAAAAGGCTTCAGCTGGATTAGAAAATTTCAGATATTTGATTGATTTTAATACGGCAGAGCTCCATTTCAAATATCTATTTTTTTCCTCCTCTTGTTTGTATTTATAGCGTCTCTTTGACTGTAAGTCCTTCTTCCCTCAAACAGTGGGGAAAAACAGCCTGCCTGTTTGGAGTTTACAGGATCAAAGAAGAGGTAAATATCATTTCCATAACATTTGAACCAGTTAACCAGCAGCACAATACAGAGAAACACTACTGTAAGCGCCTGACAATGCCAATGAGGCAGGAACTCTGTGATTTGCCGCTCCGCCAAAGAGGAGGGAAGCGAGCAAAAACATGGAAGAGGTGAAAGGTCAACTGCACTCTCCCTGCATCACTTTCCAAGCAGCCCCTCAAGCACTGGTGATGTTTTAGGCAAGTGTACCTCACTTTGGGGGCAGGCCTGATGGATGCCATTCCCAAGGTGAATGGAAAGAATAGCATTAAGCTGCACCACACTGCCTGGGGAGAGCTCCACTGCTTTGGGTGATTCATCTATTGATTATTTCTACCCAAGCATGGAGGTGCCATGTAAACACACATATATTAGCAGTCTACAATGCTCATGTGCACCCCTAACACACATGCAGACACAGTGGATCCAGTGAAGCAAGCCTCGGGCCTACTCGCTGTTTTATAATCAGATTCCGACTTTTACCAGCTCGTGGGCATCTTCAAACCACAAGGCAGATACATCAGATAGAGAACTAAATGGGGATGAATGAAGAGATGAAGGAATAAATAAATGATAAATAGCATTACCTCGATTTGTGTGGGCCAGCTATTATGTTATTGATTCCAGCTAGAGTTTTTTTAGGTGTATTCACAGTGCAGTATGTGGGCCAAGTCAGATGTTTATGCTTATTTTTTTTTTTTTTTGCTGTATTAAAACTGCAGAATTTTAATTTTTCTCAGTGGAGTACTTAATGCATTCAGTGCTGTACGATCCATCTTCAACTAAGGCAGAATTTATGGACTTAAAGGAAGCAATGCAAGTCTCATAAAAAGGCCAACTGAAGCCATGTGCCATCAGTGATATCTGGATGACTCTCATTATTTTTGATTTCCAAACAATGTTGAGCCAGAAATGTGACTGAGTTTTACAGACTGCAGGAAGTTCAGAGGATTCTAATGAGTGAAGGCCAATTCATACTTTGCAGGGACCTGAAAATAGTGGACATTCACTCACTTCTGTGCAGTTAGGTCCATAAGTATTTGGACATTGATAGAATCTGTACACCACTCCAGTGGGTTTTAAACCAGACAAACAAGACGTGACTGAAGTGCAAACATGTAAGCCAAGCTGACCGAATGGAGAACAGGGGAGGATGACTGGCCACTAGTTTGATCAACATCCATGTTAAAGCGTGTCACTGTGAAACCGGGTTTTTCATTTGTGGTGAATTTGTTTACTTTTTTAAACCGTATTGTTTATTGGGAGTCATTTTCTCAGGCATAAAAGACCTTTGTATTTTTTTTTCCTTTAAAAAATGGTGAGAAATTCCAGGAAACTCTACTACACCGTTATTAAAATCAATATTACAATTCTTCCATCAAAATTTGTTTTACGGTTTACTAGATCTTGAACAATAGAGACAATACCTTTCAAAATCCTGATCATACATGATACTTTTCTATCTTTGAATGAAGCTACTGTATTTCTCAGCGTAGATGAAACCATTTTCTATTTTTGCTCCAAAAACAAATAAACTTTGTAGTATTTTTTTTTATTATTTTCCTAATGCAGCCTAAAATATCTGCTTTGACTGCAGCAACAACATTGTAAACAATGCTATGCCCTCCATGCTGACATCAACAAGCAGGCAATCAATGTGTAAATATGCTGAAAGCAAACGTGAGCTTTTTTATTTTTGTTTTACTTAAGTTTCCATAATTATGTATTTTTAGCACACAATAGGATTTTTTTCATTTTTCAATTTCATGTGTTTAAGTTATTAAGAGTCTCCATTTTACTTTGAGGTTATAGGGTGGAGTATTGTGGTCTAGGTTTCTTTGTTCTGTTGTCCATCAGTGTTGTGTACGTGCACTTTCACTTTTCCATGTTTGTTCAGGTGTGTTTGTTTGTAACTAAACTGATCCAGAGAGTGATCTTGCATTCATCCCGCAGCCTCCTCATTAATGTGTTTGAACCGGCATGTGCTGGTGTGACAGAAGTGTCCTCCAGGATTTCGAACACTCGCTGTTCACGTCTCTCTTCACCTCGTCTCCGGAGACGATAATCAACAAAACCTCTTTATGTCTGTTTTTTTTTCTCTCCCCTCAGTCGTTCATCTGTGCTAATAGCATCACTGTCGCATGCTTGATCAGAAATGACATGGTAGCATTTTTTTTGTTCGACTGCGTTAGAAATCCAGCTCCTTTTTGTCTGCGTAATCACGGAGATTGGTGCTCAGGTTGAAATTCAACCTTTCACTGCTAAAAAAGGATAATGCCAGAGTTGTCACTTACATTGGGTATCATTGCTTTGGGCAGGGAAAAGAGCCTCTCTCTAGTGTGTGTATGTTTCTTTTCCTGCAGATTTTTTTTCCTTTTTTTTTTTTTTAAAGTAAACGTTGGACGTGGCTCTCTCCCTTAGGGGCAGTAATGGCATTCTCCATGACAACGGCAGCGTGACATGGCTGTGCCCTTGAGGGCCAGGCGTCTCCTCTGGGAGGAGCGCCGTGGAAACACGACAGGGTCAATGGTCACCTCCCATCATCCACCAGCAACCCATGCTCCTCTCTTTCTCTCCTCCTCTCTTCAGGTGGAGTAAGGAGAGCGAGAGCGAGCGAGAGAGAGAGAGAGAAAGTCTTGAAGTGAGCCCACTCAGTCCAGGCCTGGCAAACAAGAAGCTTTAGCCACAGGCGGTTCTGGCTAGGTCTTGCATAGCTCCTTGCTGTTCCTTCAAGGCCAGGGCTGGATCAATACATATAGTAGTGCAGATTCTTTTGGCACCCAAGTATAGCTATGCAGTATTGCCCCGAGGTATGGGTCCGTTAAAGACATAACTGTGTGTGCATGTGAGCAAAGTGGACTGAGTTTATTCAGGAAGGTGCTGAAATGCTTGGCATAAAACCGATGCTTCCACCAAGGATTTTTTTTTTTTTTGCTGGAAATGCAGAAAATGATCTCGTCTCTAATAAATATTACATGTAGTTTTTGTTCATGGAATGTCCCTGAATGGGTATGGATTTTTGAACAGAGATAGCCTACAGGAAAATAACTGACAAAAAACCCCCAAAAAAACTGAATACTTGAATAATATTCCACATAATTTTAGTTAAATATATATAACAGTGGTTTTGTCTATTTTTTCTTTGGAAACATACAAAATTTGGCACTTGCAATGCATCAGTCCAAAGTGATTTGATGCAAAAGATCTCAAGAAGAGCTGTCGTCAAAATCATCCATTTTAAAAGAAAAGCTCTTCTGCCACCTGGTGACTAAAATCCAAACCAGACAGACACAGTTCTCAGAGTTTTACTGTGTAACTCATATATGGAAGCATACAAATGTGCATCCTGAAGGAGGAAATACATTTCAAAACAAACATAAGATAAGCCTCTAACTGCAGTAACAGACAAAAAAAATAAATCAAACAATCAAAAAGCTCTCATGCAGCGGTGTGTCCGTGATGGCACATGTTGAATGAAAAGGTAAAGGGAAGTAAAGAAAAAAAACAGGACACTATCACTTCAACAGCTCATGCCCTTTGCCTTTGGGCCTTCTTCGCAACATAAAATGTTTTATGTTCAACATGGAAACATAAAGTCCAACGTAGAAAAGAAAGAGAGAGACAGAGACAACAAGGTCTCCTGCACAAACCTCAAAAGAAACAATAAATGAAAACAAAACTGATGCCATACTCAGAAATCGATCAGCCTAGTCAGGACAAGGACTTCCATTCAAATATATGAGAGGAAGCAGGTCAGGCACCTGGAGAAGAAAAATGGAAATGTTTCAAAATCACATCTTTCTTGTTCAGTCATCGACAATCAAACATAAATGTAGGGCTTAATATTCATGAATACAATTATTAGTCTATTCACTTAAAGTACAAAAGGTCCGTTTACTGTGATTACGTACTTAATTAAAACTACCGGCATAGTACAGAACTCACCATACTGATACGTGGACCTGGGCGGTGATGGAAGCAAACTATGTGGACCACCGGAAAGTTGAGGACCTTTACGGGAACGAGATCTCTGGACAGCTATTGCTACTGCCTGAGCAAATTTGGACGGGGCTGCACTCTTCTTCTCCAAAGACTGTTCAGGCATAGGTGAGGTAGACTCGTCTTGAAGGGCCTCGCTGAATTCATTAATTTGCCCATTGAAGGTCGGACTTGGTATTTGGGAGGATGGCAGAGAGGAAGATGTGGTATCCTCCCTTTCATTCTCCATTATCTCGATGTCGTCATTGAAAAAGACAGGTGGAGGAGGGGGAGGGAAGGTGCCGCCCTCCTTCTCCTCTTCTTGTACCGTTTGTTCTTCAACTTTCTTCTCATCAGTGCCTGTACTACATTGCTCCATGTCTGCATTGGAGCTGTGGATAAATTCCTTCTGACCGTCTGAGTTGATGTGCTCTTCAGTAGTAACTTCTCCATCATTGCAGACTGGAATCACCTCAGATGTGACCTCATAGCCTTCCTCTTCCCTCTGCTCTTCAGTGGTGTCCTCAACCTCAGATAGAGGTGTGCTGGGACAGTTCTGATCACTTAACTCATCCAGAAGTGAAGGAGAAGCCGAGCTGTCAGAAACCTGAATCTGCTGAGAGGAGGTTTCTGGACTGGGTGCAGGGGCTTCACTCTCTGATATATTTGGAAAATGTGGTTTCTCCTCAGTATCCGTTTGATTATTCCCAACTTCATGCGCTTTGCTCTCAGGTCTATCTTCTGAGGATATCGGGCACTGGTCTTGAACATCTGGGGTAAGCTCTGGATTGAGGGACTCTGGTTTCTTTGGAGGGATCACTCTAAAAGTAGTCAGCCCCCTCTTCGGTGCCGGATCCTCCCATTCATTCTCAGTTGGGTGGTTAGACTTGAGAACTGATTGAACCTCTGTAGAGAAAACATTATCTGGACAGTTTGGGCTCATGGACATGGAAGAGGAGCCATTTTGAAATTTTGGGAAGGTGGCAGAATTCTTCAAATGTCTGACCAGTGCCGCTTTAGAAACAGAAGACATCAGGACTTTGGCAAGAGTGCATTGGGCACTGCGGAAGTCTTTGCCTCGAAACGAAGGCAAATAGGGATCAGCCATATGGTGGCGATGAGCCATTGATGGCTGTGAGGAGGAAGAGCCTATCTGTGGCTGTAACGGATGTGCCGATGAAGACAGTGATCTGTTTACAGACTCATCGCTTTCTTTCAGCTCCTCCAGAGTGTTCAGGGAGTTCACGACCTCTGAAGAAACAGGAAAGATTTAGCAACAGTTTTTCATCTTAATTATGCAATTTTAAAAGGTCTTAGACTCTAAATTAAGTTCAAAATTGCTGGATTTCTACAAAAAAACTGAAGTGAATTGAAATCTGTGTGCAGATGTTTCAGAGGTATTCAAACCCCCTTACGTTTTGCACACTGTGTCGAAAGGTACATTTTAACAGAACAAAGTTGAAAGACAGAAAAAAAAAGAATTATCTCGTTTATAAAAGTAGGTTAGTAATACTGTTACACAAAAACAAACTGAAGCTTACCAAAGAAATTATCTAGTTTGAAGGATCAAAAACTGAATGCAGCCAAAAACTGAGAAGGTCCTGAAGAAAACCTGCCCTAGAGTGCAGCAACCTGAGTATGAAGTAAAAATTGTATTCCCAGGAATCTGACAGTACTGGAACTCTGACTGTCCCAGCCAAAGCCCAGACTCACAGGACCTAAAGATTCAGGGATGCTTCCCATCCAGAATGCTGGGGCTTAAAAAGATCTGCTCAGAATGAGATGAGTTTTGTTTTATTGTATTATAAAAATACTGATTAATAATGTAGAAAGTGTGCACATAAAACTGCTACATTTCTCTTAAAGGCACATCTAAATGAATAAGCAGAAGAATCAGGAACAAGGAATCTAAAAATATATTTTAAAAACATAACTGTTATTTAATAAAGAAACAAACATGCAACATTAATAAATGTTACCTTTGGAAATGTTTTTTTATGTCATTTTAAAAAGGTTCTTGGAAAAGTAATAATAGTTGCTCAATGAAAAGAATGAATAATTCATTTTTACAAAATGCTCTTCTTGAGCTGGCTTCCTTTTAATTTAAAAGGCACAATAATTAATTCTAACCTATTAATAGAAAAATCACACACAAATGATAGAAAGGTACAGAATTTTCAGAAAAAAAAAAAAAACTACAAAAATTGTGTCTTTGTCCCAAACAGCACATCCATAAAAGCCACTAAGATGGGAAGAAGGAAGAAGAAGCCAATGCAGGAAGAGGATGGTGAGGAGGAACAGGGTGGTGGAAAAAGGAGAGGGAAAGAGACAGGAGCAGGGGCAGCAGCAGCAGCAGCCCTCAATCACCTCCTTCAGGTGACACAGTCTGTAAGCAGGGAGGAGAAAAAGCTTGGTTTCAGTCTAAAGGGTTCCTAACTCAAGTCAAAGACGTTTAACACTGTTTCATACTGAAGCAACTTTGTTCACTGAAGCTCTTTGTGATGGATGCAAAAGTCCTATTATGATCATGATTATATAAGTGTAGGAGACCAGGAGTGTGTTTAATGTCCATCTGCCTTTGACTGGGAGTTGTTTTTTCAGCATCGCACTGACACTAGCTCAGCAGTGTGGTATGTGTTGTAGTTAAAAGAAAACAAGGGAGTGAACCAAGACAATAACACTGCTGACCGCAATTAAACCATTAATTAGACCACTGGCAGAAAGCTTTTCTTAAAAAAGTGCCTGTCTATCTGCTGTTTCTTGCTTAATTAGAAAAATGCTAATAACAACTAACTTACAATGAAATGGATAATCAAATCTGTAGCAGGTCAGTGAAAAGGAAGCATGCACAGAAAGAACCAGGACCCAGGCAGGGAATACATCTCAGACAGAGTAATACAGGGGGATGGAAGCTTGAACAAAAGAGGGATATATCTGGGGACAGACCGCAGCCAGTATGGTCTATGAACAAGGCTCTGGGTCACTTTAATTGCCCTGGTCAGGGTGAAACTGTTTGGACTGATAAATGCTGCGTTTTTATGCTGGATTTAACTGCTAAATCTCCCATTTGAAGGCATTTGCTTTGATACTTTAATCTTGCTTTAACTTCAATCTCTCTTGAACCCGTGACACTGAGTGAGGTTGTAAGGATCCACCTCATTCTAAACCCATTTGATTTCTGCAGAAATACTGTAAAAGGTCAATTGGGATTATTTCACGAGCATACTTCATTTCTTCTGCCATTTCATATAGTCACCACTAGGTGGCAAAATAAACAGCTTGCCTGTGAGACTGATAATTTCTCCTTTTAAATTGAAGCATTGACTCTATTATCCCAGTCATTATCATTGAAACGTATAATGCATAGAATCTAATTATTTTAGGCTCCACCATTTTGCATTCATGATTTTACCTTTAACGTTAGTATGTGCTGGCAGCTCCTGCAGTGTGTTTGCACAAGGAGGTGGTGGGGCCCTCCTCTTGGTACTTCTTAAGGTAAATCCAGCAGACCTCTACAGAGAGACAATGTGGACATTGGGAGGTGTCCCTAGTGTTTCCATTTATATTGTGGTACCTTTATTGATTGACAGTTACTAATATATAAAATTTCTTCAGTGACCCATGTTCTCATTTTACACAAGTATTTTTAAGGTGCTCTGGACATGTTTTTTTGATAGAAGCAGCAAAA
Organism: Australoheros facetus; assembly: GCA_030220045.1. Classification (NCBI taxonomy): domain Eukaryota; kingdom Metazoa; phylum Chordata; class Actinopteri; order Cichliformes; family Cichlidae; genus Australoheros; species Australoheros facetus. Next base: position 19,368 of record JASGAU010406735.1, read on the forward strand.
ATAAATGGCATATTCTTCCCCACCAACCAACCTGTGCTCCTTCTAAATTGCAGGTGCTGAGGTCGTTGAGGACACTCTGTGAAACAGTCATTGGTGGCTGGGGGGCTCGCCTCTTCTTGGGCTTATCTGCAGGCAAGGTGCTGGAAGAGGAAATGCTCTCTGAATTCATATGGACTACCACCTGTTTCCTGAGACCTGGAGATGCAGGAGCACTTGCTGCCCCCTCCTACCGAGAGTGAAATGTAAATGTGGGTCATCAGCAGAGGAAGTGTGCATTCAAGTAAAGTAAACATCATTATCCCCGCAGGCTGACACAATACCATTTCATGTTTCTTCTTCCTTCTTCTGAATAAGCTAAAGAATCCTTTGTTCTCCTTCCATTTCTTCTCTTTTTTAGGCAGGTCTAGGGAATGAAGAGGATCTTGATTAGTAAACAATATGCAGCATAAACCCTGAATGGTGAGCATATGCAATTGTTTGGCTGTGTTACCTTGGAGTGTAGATGATGGATGTGAGATGACTTCTGCTGGCGTGACAGGTGTTACAGGCAGAACACGTGAATTAGGTTAGTTTTTACAGTGATAGCTGATATTTACACAGGAGCAGGTATACTGAAGGAATGAACCATTCTGTTAGAAAAGCTGTGAAAACACCAACAAATGCCAGAGAAGATCCCAGACAGGAATAAAGATGACATCGTTACAAACCCCAAGAGGGATCTCATGCCCTCTTGGGAATCCACTTAAAAAGAAATATACAACCACCAATTTGCTGATCTGATAACATACTATATGCATCAACATAAACATGCTGCAAATACAGTGTGTTAAGATTTGGCTTCTGTTTTAGTGTCTGCAGTGCAAATTGTTGTATATTTTATTAAGACCACATTACCACATGGTCAGGCCAACTCTTTTGGTCCCAAACAGCCTCATTTCTTGCCATCATCATGTTAAACATCCTTTGTTGCTGATATGACTGCACGATGGCATCACTCTTAAGACAGTCAGGTGCAAAGTCATGCTGCCAAACTAGAACTCGGCCTCTTCCTAAATGTGCTCTACTGAATTCATATCTGGTGACTACAGATTCCTCATTGTCAAGTTCATAAAACTGGCTTGAGACAACTTTTTGCTTTGTGCCATGTTCCATTTCCCAAACAGCAGCCTGGACTCTTGACACAAGCGGCTCGTCTCCAGGGACTTGTGCTGCTGACACCCAGTTATGAGCCACCATCTGCAGCCTCAAAAGAAAAGCCGAATGCCATTGTTTTTCCAGTTTTCTACTGTTCAGTTTAGTCGAGCCTTTGCCTGCTGCAGACTCAGATTTTTGCACTTTCACGGGAGCTGAAACTGACTTGTTCTGTTTAGACCATTCACTGCGAGGCTGACATCTCTAACCACTGACTTCAGTCATCAACAAGGAGCTTCCGTCTGCTGCCCTGCTTCATTTTTTTTTTACTTCTCACCATCCTCAGTATACTCAAGAGACTCTTGTAGTTTAAAAAAAAAATTCCAGGATAGCAGCAGTTTTAGAAAAACTTAAACCAAAACAAACAATGATACCATGGTCAAAGTAATTGAGATATTTTTTCCCCCAATATCTGCTATTATGTATTTATGTGAAAATAAACAGAAGCTTCTGACCTGTACCTGCAGATGGTGTTTCTAACATGATAACTAAGCAGACACAAGTCAATGTGACATTAGCTGAATATGATTGTGATAAAAGAACATTGTGGCTCTTTTAAATATTTAGAGGGACATAAGATCACAGAGCTTCTGGATAGAAGCTTTCACATGCTACATACTGTACCTGTTTCAGCTGTCTTGGGCTGATGTTGGGAGTCAGTGAGGTCTTTGGCTGCCGTGTCTCTGGCAAACACTTCCCTGAGTCCGTGGTCACTTAAGGTCTTAGTCAGGTCCAGCGGCTCTTCGGACTGAGAGTCTTTCAGTAAAATGGTTGTTTCTACTTTAAACTCACACTTGTCACACACCACCGGTAGCAGTGCGTTGAGTGGCAGTTTGGGATTCACTCGCACCACGGTCTTATGGGACTTGTTGTAGTTGATCAACAGACGCACAGTTGCCTGCAAAGAGGAATGAATATTTGCTACATATGCTCCTTATGATGACGTTTGATGAAACTTGTGCAACTCTTTTTGCCCCCTTTTTACCTCAGGCATGTATGGCATCTTGAACTTTTCCTCCATCCCTTTGGGCTTCAGCACAATCTTCTCAGCTTCTAGTGAGCCAATAGGAGAGTTTGGTTTGAAGCTGATGCTGCTCTTGTTTGATGATAGAATATCAACAGTGTAGTCCGAAGGATTCAGGCGGTCACTTGCACAGAGAGTCACTACTAAGTCCATCAGTGGTTTACTGTGAGATGAGAGTTTAATGATGATGCTCTGCAGTTTATGAAAGTTGTCTATGTTGCAGTGGATTATTTTTCAAATAAACCTGTGATATGACCCACCTTCCATGCACTGTGACATTCTTCTCCAGCCCCCTTGGCAGAACCACACACAGCGAATGGTCTCTTTCCAATGGACTGACCTGCTCGCTCATCTCTATTGGACCTCAGGGGAACTCACAGGGACACCCAAGATCTGGAGCTGTTCCCAGTGTCAGATTAACCACCTGTAACATAAAAAGTCTTTTAGATTTAGATTGATAAATACTAGAAAAAAATTCCTGACTCCAAGTGCCTGACTCCAAGTGTCACAATATAAAGCCAAATCTTTATTCAGCATGTTTTTTGTTTTTTCTAAATGACTTTGATCTTCAATATCACAGTTTTAATTTTACTTTAATCATTGTTTTAATAGCAAAAGTCCACCATTTCATGCCTATGATGTAGAATAACAGAGACAAGCACTGGTGCCCCGGATGCGTTTAATGATCTCTCAAACTCTACTCTGATAGAACAAGAAATTAACACTGCCAGTTTGTATCATGTTTAGAATGTTATGTAGCCATCTCCTGCATTTAAAAGCTTATGAGGGATTGAAAGTCCAAATTTTGACCTCCTATGTACTTACATGTAAAGGGCCTGTGACTTGGACAATTTCTATGGAATCAAATGTTGCATGGCTTTATTAGATATACTAAAGTTATTGGACAAAAACCCCAGCAGATTGTGAGGAGATCAGGTGGGACATTTTACTTTGTAGTACTTGTAGATCCAGTCACATAACTTTGCAAGATTTGATTTGCTTATTCATTGACTGTTATTAAGGGATGAAATAAAAGTTATTTGTTTGTTTGTTTGTTTGTTTGTTTGTTTGCTTGCTTTCCTAGCATCACAAGGAAAACAGGAAAAATAACAGCAACAACAAACCATCCTAAGCAGATATTGGCCAATTTATTTGAAGCTTTGGGGCCTGTATTTCACAACTGCTGGATGCCTATGTAAATGCCAACTAATAGACCAGGATCCAGATTGTCCAGGCTAATATTACAGAACACATATTTTTGTTTAGTTAAAAAGCAATACAAATAGTTTTCACTGTGCATACTAAGCTGCACCCAGAGTCATCTTTACACTATTGTGCTAGCGTTTACAGAGATAACTTCGGGCTATTTACCGACGCTCTTCTAGGTTATATATGACGAACTGAAACGACAAACCCGTTAGGCGAAAATACAGTGTGCTGGTCTCTCATAGGCGCAACATGACGACGTAAATTAAATAAAATAAAAACCTCGAATTATTCCTGAAACCTGAACCACAATTACTAACTTGGTTTCCTGAGAACACTAGGGAGCAACTTCCGACGTGCGCCCACGGTTAACTATTTAGGTGCATTTGAGGACAGTCCTCACCTGTTTCGTGGCATTTCATCACTCCCCGGCTTCACCTTTGACCTTGTGTTGTTCTCTGCTATTGCTTAGACGCAGTCTCTCAAACAGCTCGATTAAAAGTCGACGCCCTTGGTGGATTTTTTGTTTGTTTTTTTGAAGAAGGAGCTGTTCAGCGGAGCGTGCAACACGACAGCTGCGCGTGTCTGTTCATCAACACGCGCGTGCCACAGCTTTCCCCCAGCGCCAGGGCACTGAAGCGTGCGCGCGCACAAACACTGACATTTACCATACTCAAACAAATATGACACATGAATTATCAATAAGAAATTTTTCTTTGTAGATAATTTAGCCTAATTATCTTGTTCAATTTAAACTGGCTAAAGAAGTTATGTCTTCCAATATTAGCCTTAACTTTATTACCAACAGTTTAAAGTCTACATCGACAACAAAATATGTGTGAATATATACACAGCACATGATCCTCTCAGCCTGTCTGTCTTCAGCCATGTTGTTCAAGCAGTAATGCTGAGTACCAAATAAGCTTAGGCTACTCTGTTTCTTGAGTAAGAAGGATTAGTGCTTTTAAAAGGCTGCATCTCTTCCTGCGATCACATTCAAACACACAGAAATGATTCATTGTATGTGCACCCATAACCTTATTACACTCACCTGTGTCCACAGATTGTTCCCATTCTCTTTCAGCTCTCTCTTCTGTATTGTTGAGTGGTGGGAGGAGAGTAGTAGAGAAGGAGATGGGTCTTCTTTCAGTCTGTAATCCTTGTTTAGCAGAGGAGCCAGCCACACCTACAGGCCCTGCCCAGTCATGTGATGGCACTTTGCATGCCGGTTTATGTGCATGACTACTGTGTATATGCTTTGTGGGTGGTGGTGTTGAAAAAGAAAAGGAGGGCTGGTATCTGCATGGACATGCATGTGGTAACCTGGTGAGCCACTCTGCAGCTTTAAAACTCCCCCTGGCATAAATGCTGAAAGACTATGCGACTCAATTTGTTTAAAGAAAATGTAAAAAACTAATCCATGTAAGCTACTGATCCTCTCTACAGGATCTGGCTAAATTATGGCTGCTCAGCAAGAGCCCATCATATTGTATAGCATGCAGGAACATGGGGCATCATCTCCAAGCAATGTTGCTCTGCACACACTCCAACTTTTATGTCCTTCCCCAGAATACACGGAGTTAAGTTCAGCTACAGTAGCGATTACCATTAGGGAGAAAAAAAAAGCAGTACAGTATTCACTGGACAGTACAATAATCAGTGCAGTAGTGGCCTTTCAGTTTTGCACAGGATAACTTTTTACTTTATTGGAAAACTGCACTTTCTTGCTGGTACTTAGTCCATGCATTGTATAACTGTGCTGTAAATCGAGCTCAATCAGTACCCTCAGGGCTAATGTCTTCTGGGTAAGGCGGTAAATCACTTCCTGAGTAGCTGTAGGAGAGTTGAATGAGGTATGAAAGCTAAAAATAACACATAGAACACTTAAGGCCAGGGCGGGGAAGTGGGCAGGATCTCCCAGGGGCTCATGGTGCAGCAAGGAGTCACAAAAATTAAAAATGACCAATACTTATTCTCCTATGCTAGTTCAAAATTTTCTTAACACCTGTTCTGTTCACCATGCAATTGTTTTTGGTTCAGTCAATTAAAAAACAATCTGAAATACACTGCTCAAAAAAAATATATAATAGTATAGCATCAATTCAATTCAACTTCTGGTATATTGATCTGTTCAGATGATTATCAGAGGGGGTTGTTAATCAGTTTCATCTGCTTTGTTGGTAATGAGATTAACAGCAGGTGCACAAAAAGGGCAACAATGAGACAACCCCAAAACAGGAATGATTTTACAGGTGGAAGCCACTGATACTTTTCCCTCCTCGTCGTTTCTGGTTTTCACTAGTTTTGCATTTGGCTAAGGTCCGTGTCACTACTAGCAGAATGAGGCGATACTTGGACCCCACAGAGGTTGCACAGGTAGTCCATTTTATGCTGAATGATATTACAGGCAGCAACAGCACCCTAACTGCCATTAGGTATGAGGATGAAATTCCAGATCTAGGAAGAGATTCCCCTGGACACCATCCATCACCTCATGGATCATGCCCTGATGTTGTAAGGGATGCATACAAACACATGGGGGCCATACAAACCACTGAGTACCATAAATGAACTAACCTGCTGTATCATTTTTTTCATTTTGATTATTGGGGTGTCTTTGAATTCAGCCCCCTGAAGGTTGATAATTTTCCTTTCCTTTAAACAATGTGGCATCCTGTCATTCCAAGCACATTACCCAGTCCATATCAGTATAGATATCTAGCATGATTTTTCTCCCATTGTGATCTGATGTGTTTCTTTAATTTTATTTGAGCTCTCTATTATTGTTTTTGTTTTGTTTTTTACACTGTATCTACTTGTACTGTTTACACCATGGCTTTGACTGAGAGAAGGATTCCCTGATTTTCTTTTTCTCGATAATAATTGATTAATCAAGCATTCCTTACAGAGAGGATGCTTTGTAAGACAATAATGAATTACTGACTTGCAAGCAGCATCCCACAGTGCCCTTTATTCATCTGTACAGTAGGTGAGCAGGAACAGGCTGTTAAGTGGGAGTTTTAATCAAATTAAGAACAGGGAACACATGCCCACACCCACTGTAATCTTGTAATCTCATTGACAAGTCTGTCAGTGGAGACTCAGTGAGCTGCATGAGCTGGCTGCAGTAAACAGATGACTGTGTGACTGTCTAGGTTAATGAATTTCTTTTGATGACTAACAGATGAACAGAAAGAATATTTAATCACACCAGCCAGTCTGTCACTCTGTTTCATTATTTAGCATGCTGTGAATAAAGATTTAGCTCCACTGTGAGATTAACAGGTAGAAGGTGTTAAACTATGACATTGTTTCCATCTCGCTGCCTTACAGTAAATGCTTTCACTTCAGGTTGAGGGCAGCAGATTTAGCTCACATCTTTCAACCCTGCAGTAGCTATGTGTAATAAAATGAGTGGTGTGACACAGACAACATTTACCCATGTTATCCTCCATTTGTTGGTAAGTAAATCCTGTTCTTGGAATGTGTGCTGCTCAGTCTGTATTCTTATTATTCTCTGTGGGCATATAAACTCTTTGTTTTTGTTTTCCCAGATTTAGAAGTCTAACAGGAACATAACCAAAGACAGAGGGCTAATTTGGAGCTTTACACAAAGCGACAAAGCCAAATGGGTTCCCATCCTCTAAACAAAGTGACAGGCTACAACCTAATTGTGACATCGCACAGCCTGAACAAGGTTCCCAAATTCTTCACTGTGCTGCTAATGAAACAGCTAGCACAGTCACAGAGCTCTGCCAAGGAGGACGTATATGAACCCAACTTTGGAAACATTGTTTGGAGCTCCCTGTGTATTTAGAGTGATTTATTTAATTCAGCTGCTATGAAAACATAAATATCTATTAAGCCTAACAATTTTAAACAATGTTCTCAAATCTCATTACCTCAGTTGAGAGTGTTTGTCTTGTCTTGATTACATCAATGACTGTCAAAAGAATTTTATTCAAAGGCATCTGTTATCTTTAATTTAGCCAGATTTGGTGCTGTGCATTATGATCCAGCTTGGTCTCACATGTAAAAAGGACATTGTTGTGTTTTGTTCAGCTTGTAGCCTTTCAAGCCTAAGCCATGCTGTGATGTTGTTTTTAGAGAAAAGAGGCTTTCTCCTGGCAGGTGTTCCAAACAACCCATGATTGTTCAGTCTTCTTCTAATGTTACTGTCACGAACTTTAGCATTTAACATGCTAACTGAGGCCTGTAGAGTCTGAGATGTAGCTCTTGGGTTTTTTGCAGTTTCTCTGAGCACTGCACGGTCTGATCTTATGGTGAATATGCTGGGATGTCCACTGCTGGGAAGTTTGGCGGGTGTCTTGAATGTTTTCAACTTGTGAGCAGTCTTTTTCACTGTAAATTGATGAATTTCAAATTTTTTGGAAATGGTCTTATAATCCTTCCCAGATTGATAGGGAGAAACAGCTGCTTCTTTAAGATCATTGCTGATGTCTTTCCTCCTTAGCACTGTGGCTAAATGAGAAGTCATTTGACCCTTTTTTTCTGCATGGCAATATCTTCAAAAGGGTGGATGTTCTGACTGCCATGATTTTGGTGTATTGAAACCTGACACGAAGAGTAAGGATTGTATATGACTGTACGCTGCACAATCATATGGTAGTGGCTCACCTGCCCTAAAGCCATACTGTGCTTTATACTCTTTTTGGGCTCTAATGAGAACTGTAATTTACAAAATGAACATCATGCTGTCATCAGTAAAACTAGCCATAGACATCATAAACTCATCAGTGAAGTGTTTGAGATCATAGATCCAGGGAACTGAGGGTAAGAATCGCCCCCATTAGAAAGGTGCAAGTTTATGACACTTTTACATCTGATTCACTTTTCAGGTGTGGAAGCTGTGTGCATGAGCAGGAATGATCTGGGCTAGTCACTCTTTATACAGACCTAAGTATTTAAGATCTTGACAGTGCCATGGCAGTGTGAAGCTTTGTGTCCCACTTATATTAAGCTATTTAAAATGGTACAGCTTGTCCAAGTGGACTTAATGTATCTAGTGAAACAACTAAAAACATGACTACATACTATGTGAATACACACTACTTCAATCATAACATCAGGGAAGACTAAAAAAAAAAAAAAAACTCCACTAACCACACAGAGCTGGGTGGCTCTATTGTCTATTATCTAATGTTTTTGTTGAGATATAAATTTTTCAGTGGGTGCTGGTTTGACTCAGCAGCGTTCTGTCTGGACAAGCAAAGCAAGCAGTGCTTGCCTAGTCAAATCTAAAAATAGAAATCAATTAAAAACCTACCAAAGTGAAAGCTACTGTATCTCTGCTCTTTCAAAATCAAACAGCATTCTGTCATAAAGCTTCTTGCAGTTTGCATCCATTCTGTGCATTATGGCTGCAAGTGGCTATTATCACTGTAAGCTCTGCTTGCCTTGGATCCCATTGGAAACTGTGCTGTGGCTCCATTTCACGTGGACTGAGATCCACAGGCACAAATTGTTTTGCTAGAATAATGTCCCCACACATGCAATGGTAAGTTTTCTCTTAGTGACCACCTTGGCCAAAATGTGTGATGTAGAGAAGATGGAGTCCAATGTGAAAACGTTTTTAATAACTCCTTTAGCGTGTTTGGAAGGAAAGCTTTGATGATCGAGAGCAGATGTCAAAATCCAGTTTAATAGGCAAATGGAACAGGTGTAGGCTCTGCCAGCACTTTCAGAATCATGTCTGAAAGATCACGCGGTTGATCAAATGTGCAAAGTTTAACTAGCTTTTTTGCCAACACACCACCTTTTAATCAGTTTTAGTCTGCATGCAGATATTGACAGTCACACAGTGTTCAAGCAAATTAATTCAGCTGTCATTTTTTTATCAATATATTTAATATACTTTTTTAAAAAGTATTTGTTTTTGTGAGTTCATTAACAGCTTTTTTTTTTTCAGAGATACGTGCTTCTCACAGGAGAACTGCAGAATATGATTTGAAATGAGCTCAGCCTTGAAAAGAACAAAAACATTTTCCTGTAGAATAATTATTAGTTTTGATCAGTTGTGTCCAATAATAGAGTTTCATGTGTAGTGAAGTGTTTTCATGGTGTTTTATTGCTTCTTTTGCTAAAGGAATGGTTCCTCGAGGCACCTTGAGGTGACTGTTGTAATGTGGCGCTATATAAATAAAACTGAATTTAATTTAATAAATTCCTTCACCAGCTAATAGAAAGCTAATAGTAAATAATATAGCAGATATTTAACTATACAAGAATTAATATTTTACAATTCTTCAGCCAGGAATGAGTGCAGAAAGGTGAAGATGCAGGGGGCTGTCAGCATATTTAAAAGAACCAAAGTCTTGTTAAACAGTGGAAGAAGATCTGTCTGTGTGTGTGTGTGTGTGTGTGTGTGTGTGTGTGTGTGTGTGTGTGTGTGTGTGTGTGTGTGTGTACTGACTGTGCTTTCCTTTCTCTAAAAGCCACTGCACACCACTGATTTGACTATTTTAAATTACTGCATGACAGAGAAATATACAATGTAAAATGTGCCAGTCCCTTATGTACTGGGACACAGTATGGCTGGGATTACTGTAGTAACATTTTGACCAGCTGGTCTACTCTTAACTTTATTGTAAACGAAAAAGCAACCTGAACTCAAAAAGAAGGAATTTTTAGATTATACACAGAAGATACGACACGACACTAAGAAATAAGAAGGGTAAATTTAGCAATCAAACAATGAGATGAACACAAAATGACCTGATTGGAAAAGTGTGAGGAGTTGTCAGCTGTGTTCTCACTGTGAAGTGAAACTCCTGCAGCTTTGTGCAAAGGACATGCTACACTGAGTGTGTCCACTTCCACTAATAGTGACTCTGTGAGGAATCAGCTTCTTTTTCATTTCCCAAGTCCATCTGCTTGCTCAAATCACCCAACCGTGATGTGTATTCTTAATGATGCAGCTTTCATGCCACCTAAAAGTTAATTATAATGGTTCTCTTTTATGGTGGTGACAGTTTACACTCCGTACTGTGACAACATTCGTTTCACAAGGGCTCCATTTTATTCCAACAACAGAGGGGCGCAAACTTTCCATAATGTAGGCGTTACATAATCGAATCTCGCTGTAATTTAACAGAGTGTCCACCAGGTGGCAAGAATCGACAAGAAACCACAGAGGGGCGTACAGGTCTGCACGTGAGGACGCACATGCCTGAAAATCTGATCTCCACTCCCACGTCACCGAATTATTAGCGGTGTATAAATTTTGACCTTTTATATGAAAAAGAGGCGAAAATCTTAACGTGAACAACAGTTAAACCTGCATTTTATAAGCAGTAAAAACAATATTTTAATAATGTGGCCAATAGAAATGAAACCAAATTAAAGAATCTGTAACCATTACAGAAAAAGCTAGAAACAAAGTCATGGAGTACATTTTCTGGAGCAAAACCGGATATCTATATGGTTCTATGAGAACTCAAACAAATCAGACTGAAAAATAAGAGAAACAAACAAAAAACAGGCAAATTCAAACAGTTTAAACTTAAATATAAAGTGCGATTGTTTTTATGACAGTCTGAATATCCAGTTAAAATATTAATGTTTGCGGGTGACAACAGGTTGCTGCCTCTCGCTTTTACTTGTATTTTCTAGAAGTGTATGTTCAGGCCATCTTGCGGCAGTCACAGCTTTGAGCACATCCATTCCCAGTCTGTGATGCCTAACCAACCGGAAGCGCCGATTGTTTCCTCCATGGCCAGCAAGGGCGGATAGAAAAAAAAAGGGAAGAAATCAAAGGGGTCTTTATTAAATAATAAGTCATTAAGCGCCGACTGAAATTCCTCTAAAGGAGGAGGACAGCGTTTAAATCTTAAACCCACCGGCTCTCCGCTGAAAAAAAAAAGAAAAAAAGAAAAAGGATTATTCTGAGAAATATGGGATCTACCTTCGGGGTCCTTACCTGCTGGGCACCGTAATGGTGGTGAGTGTTCACATCTTTTGAGAAGCGTCTCTCAGCATTTTGGATGTGACAGTGTACTGTCATTTAAGGATATCTGGGTTGCGTTTCTTTGCGGAGGCAATAAGGTTTTTGAACTCTTGTGTTAAGCAGACAGCCTAAAGCATCAACATATTTATAACCTTTTCGATTGTGTCTTTGATATTCCTCCGCTAATTGCGCGCGTGGTGGCCATTAACGCCCCGTGCTGCTGATAAACACCTATTTTATTATTTTCCCTTTCTTCAAGATTGTTTTAATTGCGCAGACATGTAGTCTCCACCATTTCTCCTGAGTATAGCCTACTAATCACACCCACTCACTTGTCTCGAGTTTAATTTGTTCATTTTTCTTCCATAGCCAAACAAATAACAAAATGAATTTTAAAAATGTGCGATAGATAACCTTCACGTCGTGACAAACACGGGCTTCAATTATTAGCATCCTCACCGAGGCGCTGGGAGGGACTAGTCCTTGTATTTACAGGCCCCTGTAGTGTGAAAATGTTCCTCACTCTTGACAGAGGTGACGCAAAGGGGTGAACAAATTAAAGAGCTTTCATTGAGGTAAGCCACAACTGAGGCGACAGTAATAATAACGCCGTTGCATTTATGTATTTATTTTTGGTAAACCAGATACTTTCAGTGCAAGGGATTGATTACAAGGAAGAGACATACATCTGCCAAGGACACGCCCAGACTCATTCAAAGCCATTCAGTGGATAATTTCGGATATGGAAATGAGAGAGCAAGTGATAAAAATATCTGATTAAGGACGTTAAAGAATACCTGTTTGACTCGGACCCTCAGGTGGCCCCGGACTTTACCGGTGAGGGTGTTGATAGGTGACTGCTGGTACGATTAAACGCGTCAACCTTGATCGGTCGTTTATCGTGTCTATGTATGTTATGATTCATTTCATTTTATTTTATTTTATTTCGGCTCCTGGAGCCTCCTTTCCGGGAGTTGTCGTGCTGCTGGTGGCGTATCTGGAGGGAGTGAAGACATAATGGCTGCGGATCATTCGACAGGGTCTCGTTTGTGGCAAATATGATGTTTAAAGTGTCGTTTTTTTGGACTGCTTGAGGTTATCATCAATATGGCGACGGCTGCCCCGGCCCTCTCTACTCGTTTTGAAACAATTAAGGTACCGCCTGACACCCGCTCTCTCTTTATTTCTGATTTCTAATTAGCCTCGAAAGCTACTTCCAACCAATATAAGTCTCTGTACCAGTCGTCATTAGTTGGTTAAAAATGAATATAATAAATAGCATACAAGTATCGCTTACCTTTGGCCTACCACAGGAGGTCAAGAACGTTTTCAAAACGCTATAAAGTGATGGTGAACATGCGGTAGAGGTGCCGGTGTATGTTAACATAGCTGTCATGTAGAAATCTGTCTGTTTTCTGGCGTAGTCACTTTTTTTTTTTAAGTAAGTTTAGTTTCTTTTCTTCTTTAAGCACCATGGACAGCAGGGCCCTTTGACACCAAGTCAGCTAAACTCGTTTGAGCAGTCCAGGTGTATTTATTTATTTGGCAGGAGACAGTCTGTAGTGAAGCTCCAGCTGCTTTTAAAATATGATACATTCAGGCAGGTTTCCACTTGTTTGTTTTTCGGAGGCAGCTGCTCTCTTCTTCAGCACCATGGACAGTGAACCGTCTGTTCTTGGGGGAGAAAGAGAACTAGCATATTTGCTCAAGGGCATTCAAAGGAGGCGTTCAAAGGCACCTTAAAGGACAGGTACACTCATTTTTCACAGCTGTCCTCAAGCAGTGCTGACACACCTTTATGATTTAGGCTTTGATAGAAATTCTAACAGATAAATCCTCTGTGTAGGGCTGTTTTGGGACCCACCCCACCCAAAAAACACCGCTTTTAAAATCTCCTGTAAATGCTGAATATGTCAGCAGGATTTAAATCATTTTAGAAATATTAAATCAAAGTTTTGTGGTATAACTTGTAAAGTGATAAATGGTGTCTTATGTTGTGTTTTGTTGAACCACTTGACTCACCACTCCAGAAATACTGTACAAATACAGAGAGCTGTGTGCATGTGATTCAGGTTGCATCACTGTGAGAAACGTATGCTGCCATGTTTTTAGTTTGTCACGTTGAGACCAGGGATGACCACACTGATAACAGAGTTCAGAAGTGGGTGTGGATGTTTTGGCTACGGGCTTGGTAAGGCCTAACAACTAACAATCCACCACCCAGCATCTCATGCTAGACAAGCTGTCGGGCCACACGTCACAACACAGGCTCCCGAGGCAGTTTTTGGGACATAAGCAGATGTGTTTCATGGGACCTTCCAAATGTGTGAGTGTGTGTGTGTGCGTGCGTGTGTGTGTGTGTTTAGAAATCGTTCCATCCACGGATGGGTGGATGGATGGATCATTATTATTTATTAATGTTTTAACATAAAAAATATATATGATTCATAATTTAAAGCAGTCAGTGTTTTTTTTTTTTTTTTTTAAGGATCAGCTACAGTTTGAAATGCTTGGAAAAGGAAAGTGCTGACTGAAGATGTTACTTGACTTTGCTATTTGGGTTCAATTTACTTTCTTTTCTTTCAGCCATGTCGCACAATTTTCATCAGCACAGTATTTATTCTGTTGCCTTAGAGCTATACTCGAGCAAGCATTACCTTGTTATAAGCACTTTTAATCCCCACATATTGAAGACAGCATAAATGCTAAATTCTAAGCAGTTTTCATATCAGGAACAATCACTTTGTACCATATCCAAGGTTGTCGTGTTCACATTAGGGTTGCAGCAGTATACCTGTTTGTGAAGACACTATGGCAGGAAATTTGGCAGCTGTTATACAATCTAAACAGCTCCCCCAAAGTCAAGTTTTGGGGAGCAAAAAAAAGGACTTTTTTTGAGATTTTTATGATTTCATGAAACTGTCATACTTTAGAACCCTAGTTTGCACTTACCAAATGTTAACATTTCAAATGCAAACACACTATACAGAATACCAGATATAAAAGCACCCATAATAGTGAGTTTCTTGCATTGAAATCGAACAATTGAAAATTATACAACTTTTGATATACCGTGCAAAGGTCTTGGCTACTTTTTCACTCATTTTCAGTCCAGTCATTGTACCTGACCATTTTCAGAATAATGAAAGTTTTAGCCCCTTGAATCAATGAAGCATAAAAAGGCACCTAATTCAAGGTGGTGTCTGCACATAGCAAACAACTTGGCAAAGAACCAATTTGAAATTGTATCTTAAGGCACTTTGTTACTGGCAGCATGTGTGGAAAAAAACACATAATTTGTTACTAATTCTTTAGTCAAATCTATGAAAAATGCCAAAGATACCAGTTTTTTAGGCATAAAATGGTATTTTTGCAGCAACAAGATGATTCTCAAAGAGCTCTTAGCTGAAAACTTGGCATATCTTGGCATGGTGTGCAGCATGTCCTTAAAAATTTGAGGAAAAAAATGAGGAAACAGGCTAGCTGGAGGACGAAAGAAGTGGCAGACCTAAAAACAAAACTATCTACAGCAGATGAACAGTATCTAAAAGTCATGTCCTTAAAACAACTGGAAATATCCACCAAAGACCTGACACAAGACCTGAGGGATGCATCTGGCCCTTCATTTGATTTTTCTGCTCATCACTGAATCCTCATCAGAAATGGTCTCAGTGGAAAAGTGGGAAGTGTCATAAGCATAAGCTTAAGGAAGGGAAAGGAGCTGTCAGCAAATGCTTCAGATTTACACAGATTGACACCAGAGTGTCATCAACCTTCTTATCTAACTCGTCCAACTCTCAGAAAGAAAGCAAACGAGCCTATTTTCACTTCCCAGTTGCATGTTTTCAGGAATAGTTTGGTATCTGGTAAACTCATATTTATGAAAAAAAGATAGTCCGCACACCGGAACACTCCTGGGAAAATACTTATTTAATTGCCTTCAAGGTGAAGTGACGTTTCGGGCATCCATGCCCTTCTTCAGACTTAATAACTGAATGCAGAACACATGTATATATACCCCGCCCACCTTTCAAAATTGTCACATGATCTTGTCCTAATTAAGAAAAGGACATGTAGGGGTATAAACAAAAAGGAAATACAAAAATTAAAAATATACAAAAAACTCAAGTGGATAGTGTGAGACATTTAGGGAATTTGAAATGGTGATAGACTAAACCGTATAAAACAGAATACATACACGTGAACTGCACATAAGAGAAGGACTTAATAATAAGATACATGTTAAAAAAATATACGAATAAATAGTAAGAAGTAAATATAGTTATGCGGAAATGGTCATACAAAAAAAGAAAAATAGCCATACAGACTAACACACAGATTACTAGAGTAAAACTATGGAGCGATATAGGAGTGGCAACGTCCGAGATCCGCTTGTTCACAATAGAAAGGGTCTCAAGTCAAAATCTTCATTTAGACCGTGCGGAGATAAAGTGTTGAGAGTATAGATCCAATCTGCTTCTCTCCTTAACAGAAGAGAATTAACGTCGCCTCCACATGGTGGAGGTGTTATGGCCTCAATGCCACAATAATGTAGTGACGAGACATTATGAGAAGCTTGTGTAAAATGTCTTGCCACTGAACTCTTACTGTCATGGTTCCGAATGTTAGACTGGTGTTCAGATATTCTGTTTTTTAAGGGTCTAGTTGTTTTCCCTACATAGGCCAAGCCACACGGACATTTAAGTAAATAGATAACGTTAGAGGTTTGACACGAAATGACTCCTTTTATTTTGTAGGGCTTCCCAGACCGAGGATGATGAAAAACATTGGTTTTATGGGTGAAGTTGCATTGTGTACAGTGTCCGCATCGGTAGTTACCTGGGGGATTACGTGTGAGGAAGTGGCTCGTTTTTAGAGACGGGAGACAAGAATGAACTAAAAAATCCCTCAAATTAGGGGGTCTCTTATAAACGAAGCGTGGAGTTGCCTGCAGGCATTTAAGGGACGGATCTGAGCTGATGATATGCCAATGTTTATTAATGATGGCTTGTAATGCCCTAGAGAAGGGAGAATATTGTATAATGCAATTGATGCGGTTATCTCCTTTTGTATGTTTTATGCTTTGTAAACTGTCTTGTTGGGAAAACTGAGAAAATCGTTCTCCATTCCACTTTATATTGCCTGGCGAGTAGGTGTTGTTCTAGGATGTGAGATTGCAATAGAAAGTCCTGATTAGAGCTACAAATACGTCTAATGCGGTTGTACTGTGACAGAGGTAAGGTTTTTTTTAGAGTCGGGGGATGAAACGACTTACCATGCAGTATAGTGTTTCTGTCCATACTTTTGCGGTACAAGTCAGTGCCGAGACGATTGCCACTCCTGTATAATGATACATCTAAAAAATGCATAATATTGGCATCAAAGTCCATAGTAAATTTCAAGTTATAGTCATTATTATTCACAAGATTTAAAAATAGGTGAAGTTGTTCGACAGAACCAGACCATAGAAAAAATATGTCATCAATGTACCAATGTAAACTCATATTTACCCACATCATGGCTAATTCCTACTACTCTTAGTGGATGACACTGCATTCCAGACTCTCTCCTGTTATTCAGACCTAAGTTGTGGGTGGAGTGGGGGGACTCTTGTCTGCCTCTTTATGGAGAGCAAATTAGATGGTGAGGGGATGAGGCAGGTTTGAGTCCTTCATTTTCATTTGGAAAAGGAAGAAAAGCTTATGACTCAAACAGACATCACATTTGAGATCTTGCCAGAGGAGAGGTTCCTGTTTTTTTGTGACAGTGTAACATCCCACAGGGAATGGGACCCACCTGTGAGACTGCAGCAAGTGCCAGGCACTGTGGACCAGCTGATAATGGCTCCTCTGTGTTTTTTGTTGTTTTGTTTTTTATTGTTTGTTTTTTGGCAGGGGTGTGTGTCTGGTTTGTGTGTCTTGCCTTTTATCCTGTGGGAACAAGATGGGCCTCTGGGTGTGAAGGGTGGTACAGTAGATGGATGGCAGGGGGAATCTGGTGGTGCTGCTGATTGAGGTAGGGAGCAATAAAAAGCCAGTAATTAATGTCTACTTCATTTGTTTCTGCTGAAAGCCACCAGATAAACAGTTTATTTTTTCTGATTGCATTTTAAGGAGTTTAATTTGAAGGTACTCTACTATCTTTTTTTTTTTAAGGTTTTTTTTTTTAGCACCTCTGTTGCTGCTGGCTACTTTTGTGTTCTTGTGAATCAGCTGAAGGCCTGTCACTGCCTTCCTTAACCTAGTAGTCAAAGGCATGGCTTATAAGCAGATGAAAGTTATTAATTTCCGTTTGATGATTTTGAGATGATTCCTATTTGTCAGTCACTGGTTTTAAAGCTGCTAATGCCACTCTCTTGTGTTACACAGTGAAGCACTCAGTTTTGTATTAGTCACTCGGGACCATTTGCATGTGAAATGCGTGTTTTCTCTCCCAGCCTTGCAAACTGGTTTCATGTCGCTGTGTTAGAAGCATAACAGTGATTGCTTGATCAAAATCTGAAAGTCATATGTGTCTTAATGTGATGGTGATTTAACACGTCTGAATAAGTGTTTTTGGAGAGGGTATGGCAAATTTCCTAACAATTGAAGCACAGCTTAAATCTGAAGTGAATGAATCAAGATGATTTCTTTCTGCAGGATCTTTTAGTAAATTTGTAAATGTCACGTCTCAATTTGCGCAAGCTTGCAATTCACTTTCTCTGGCATCACAGCCCCTCTACAGTCACCTCTCTGCTAGTGCAAACATTTACACAAATGGTCTTCTAATAACTTAATAAATGTGGTTGAAATGTTGACATCACTTGTGTGACTGCAGTGTAGTCATACTAAACTGTAACGTGATAAATCCAGAAGTGTCACATGACCCATATCTGTAAGCTTCAGACTACAGAGTGTTCCTCAATATCATTTAAACAGGTAGCGTTTCCACCTGTTTATACTATAATATAGCATGACCCAGCATGACCCAGGTAGATGACTTGNCACACACACACACACACTGGTGCTGACTATTTTCAGGTCCAGGCTCATTCCCCCCTCCTTCTCTTCCCCCTGCAGCTCCCTGTCCCAGCTGAGCCCCTCGCTTCCCTCTGAAGGAGCAGGATGACAAGATGGCACAGCTGCTTGTACCGCCCGGACCTGACAGCTTCCGCCCCTTCGTCCCCGAGTCGCTGGCCGCCATCGAGAGGCGCATCGTCGAGGAGGAGGCCCGGAGACGGGTGGAGCGCCGCAGTGACAGCGACGATGAAAACGGGCCCAAGCCCAACAGCGACCTGGAGGCGGGGAAATCTCTCCCCTTCATTTATGGGGACATCCCTCCCGGCCTGGTGTCCACCCCTATGGAGGACCTTGATCCCTTCTACAGCAATCAGAAGGTTTGTTCTTCATGCCGTCACTTCACGTTCAGCTATAAAAGAATAATATTCACATGGGCATTGATGAATAACTCTAATACAAGTTCTTGGCTTTGCTGGCGTCAAAGTATCATTATGTACACTGATTTAGATTTCAATTATGGTATGAGTCATGCATGAATTTAATACATTACAGGTCTACACTTTCTAGTTCAAGCTTTGCAGCTTATAAAAGCTTGAAGGTAATTGCACGACGCTCTGAACAAACTGTTTTAAGTAAACAAATGGGAAGATGTGGCAGTTTCCACCCACGCAGATAAAGTTCTGCCAGAGTAAGATACAACAAGTCAGTTCAGCTTGTCTTCTGAAGGCAAGTTACATTAAATGCTCAGATGAAATTTTATTTAAAAATTCAAGTCTTGTAATCAAACTTTAGCACAATGACTTTAGCTTTCAGTATTTCAGCTGAACTGTAAACTGCATTTGAGTGCTTAGCCAAGCCAGAGTCTTTAAAGCCAGGGCCAACAGAGGTGCTAAATGCTAATCTGTGCTGCTGTGCCAGTAGGACTGTGGTGCCAGGCATGTCCTGCCTGCGGTGGGCTCATCCAGCTTAATTAGAGTAACGGCTCACAGACCTTGTTGTGGTCACTGGACAGAGCCTAGCTCAGCCCTCGTTGCTGTTACAGTACGACCAATCACACATGCGCAGCAGTCTTTTATGTCTTAAGAATAAGGATGGCCTTTTTGTATGAGACGGATATTAACCAGATTTGTTTTGTCTCTCTTTCAGACCTTCATAGTATTGAATCGTGGGAAGACAATCTTCCGTTTCAATGCCACTTCTGCTTTGTACATCCTAAACCCCTTCAATCCTCTGAGGAGGATAGCTATTAGAGTTTTAGTGCACTCATATCCTTTTAGAGTTTACTACAGATGCAGCTTGCTTTGGATTAAAGGATTTATAAAGCAAAAAGAGGGACTTAAATGTGCTGCTGATGAACACTAAACATCATGATTGGCTCAGACTTTTTAAGTAGACTTTTATATGCCTTACAGCAGCTGAGCAGTTAAACAGAAACATGCAGACTGTACTGTGGCAGTGATGAATGTCTCAGCTGTTTAACTGTCAGGATTGGTTAAAGGGTTTACTGGCTGTACGGTTTATGCTCAAAAGTTCACATAATGCATTGTCCTTGACTTTGTTTCTACGATGTTCAGCATGTTGATCATGTTCACCATCCTGACCAACTGTACTTTCATGACCCTCAGTAATCCCCCGGATTGGGCCAAGAATGTAGAGTAAGTTGCCAGTTGTTTTATTTTTTGTTTTCTCTCTTTGTCCTAATTCAGTTCATTTGGAACCCACAAACACAGTAATTCTTAAATCTTAAATGTTTATGTTAATAGAATAGATTAATTAGGGAATGATTTCAGACATAATCACTCAATTATAAACTAGTGACTACAGTGCAGGAGTTTAAGTGCAGTAATGTTGGATGAATGGTTAAAAATAGCTACATTTCTTCAGCAAAGCCCTACATTAAATGTCAGTATTTAATTACCTTCAACATCTAGTTTCTCCTAACTCAGGATGTCGATGTCTTTTATATATATATATATATATATATATGTTTTGCCTCGTTATATGAGAGCAAAAGGGACTGAACACAAAGCTGAGGGTATAAAAGGTTAATGGACATAACAAATAGCAAATTTGATCAAATGGGATGCTCAGAGATAATTGGACAAATGATTGTTGTTCTGGGAGTGAGAGGGAAATCCTAGAAGAGTGGTGGACACATTGTGCATTGATACCCGAAACTAAGATTATGCTGTTCCAACTTCAACTGAGCACTTGTCTCCAATACAGATGGGTGTAGTCAGGCAAAGTGATTCCAGCTCCCTCTTATATAAAAGCAAATCAGTACACATTGCAGTGCATCTAAGGATAATGGGATAATCTGGAATTTTATCAAGAAAATGTTTACTTAATGATATGTAAGGATGCTGTGATAGAGGTAAAGCAGAGGTCCAGTACGCCCCTGGATCAGTCACTCTGTTTACCTGTCTGTTAACCCTTGTGCATGTCTCTTAATTTCCTTTCTTCCTCACCTTCTTGGCCAGGTACACATTTACAGGGATTTACACCTTTGAGTCGCTTATAAAGATCCTGGCTAGGGGCTTCTGTGTGGGGAAGTTCACTTTCCTGCGGGACCCATGGAACTGGCTGGACTTCAGTGTTATCCTCATGGCGTAAGTATTGTGACAAACACAGTTAATATCAGCTTAACATGATGTGGCACAGATTACGAGGCCAAATACTTTTAATTAGCCCGGCAGGCTAATAAGGCCCACTGGATGTGAGAAAAAGAAGAGATAAAAGGGAGAGGGCTGCAATAATCTGCAGCTTATTCATGTACATTTTCGAATCAGGGCCAGGAATCTTAAATCTGCTCTGTTATAATGGATGTGAGCCCCCAAAGCAGCGTGTATCTTGGCCCATATTTGTCTCATGCCTCAATGACTTCTGCTATCTGCCTTAAAACTATAAAAGGAAGCTTTCAGCATTACAGTGCATGTTTTTATGACATAGTATTTGCTGATGTGAAGGCGTACACTGTGATTATGTAATGTAATAGTACTATAAACTTATTGTGTCTGAGAGATTCCTCTAATTGGTAATGGTTGTCTGAGAGGCAGTCTGTTCTCACTGGGTTTGCCTGTGCAATGCTGTGTAGTAACTGTGCATTTAATCCTGCAGGTATATAACAGAGTTTGTAAACCTAGGCAATGTTTCAGCTCTGCGCACATTCAGAGTATTGCGAGCTTTGAAAACTATCTCAGTAATACCAGGTAAGGGCGCGCCTGCTGCCAGCACTCCTGCCTTTTGTCCTCTGTGTGTGACTGTTTGTCGTTCCCTCCTCACCCCTCCCCCATCCTATGACCCTCCTCTTGTCTTGGCACACCTCATGCGTGGGTGCCTGATGCGTGTGTGTATGTGCGTGCGTGCGTGTGTGTGTGTGTTTGTCCCACGCCTTTCCTGAAATGCCCCCCAACCCCACCCACCCCCTCCTTCCTGTCCACCCCCCCCCCCACTTCCCTTACAGATATGTCACAGAGTTTGTGGACCTGGGCAATGTCTCAGCACTGCGAACCTTCAGGGTTTTGCGAGCCCTGAAAACTATATCAGTCATCCCAGGTGAGAGAGCCATCAAAGCCCATAGCGTTAATGAAATGCTAATGGCTAACTGGCGCTAACATCCAAACACACCCCTCGCACCCCCCCCCTCAGCTCATCTCAATGTAGCTAAGCCTGACGACGCTCGTCGCCGTCCCTCATGCTGCCTTCATCCCAAGGCCAGTAAAAGCTGGAATCTGGCTCCAATCTGCACAGATTGACAGGATTCTTAGCTTTTAGATACATCCTTTAAGGCAGAATTCTTTTTGGTTGGAATCTGTTCTTGCCTTGGGAGCCTTAAAAGTAGATTTTGTGCACTATTTCTTTTTCCTTTTTGCATGAGACATTGCAAAAGCCGATTTTCTGGTGGCAAGCACTTACGTGTGTAGGGTTCCTCCTTACCTTGTTTTTCCTGCGCATGTCTTGTTCAGTGTTGTCTGTTTTATGGAGAAATTGTGATATGGTGAGTGGTGGTTGGGTAACGGCATTCTAAACACTAGCTTGCCTCGCAGCACAAATTAAAACAAAGATCATACACCAATCAGCAACAACATTAAAACCAGTGACAGGTAAAAACCATAACATTAATTAGGAATATTGCCCAACATTTGTCACCAAGTACCATGGCACTGTGACAACAGCAGTCTCCCCAAGCAGGAGAATGGCCCTCATTTATTAACGGTGTGTACGCCCAAATCTGTGCCTAAATTGTGCATGTGAATGTTTCCTGCACAAATCAATGATTTCTCAACATTTTTGTCCCTGAATTTGTTGTTACTTTACAAGCACATGCTCCTTGTCCTCCACCTGTTTCCTTCTTTTTCTTATTGTGTGTTAGTCTCTTTTTTTATATCAACTTTGATTCCACATTTTTTAAATTTTATTTTTAACCACATTGAGTTTCTCAGGGGAAATGACATTCAGCACCCCCGTTATTTCAGCCCGAGCATCGCTTTTATTTGTTTTTGTTTGTTTGTTTTGTAACGGCCGTCACTCCTGTGGAAACACTCTGGAAAGCTGCCCCTTTTTTGACTTCCTACCTGGACCTCGGATACAATTATTTCAGTTCCTCCAGTCTTACTTTCTCCTTTTTTCTTTTTTCTTTTTTTGCCTTAGCAGTACAGGCTTCTTTTTTTTTTTACAACATTGTTACCACTCTCACCACTTCACCTCCAGGGTGTAAACATGTTTCCTTATATAGGCAAATGGGGGTGTGGCTATATGCAGATAGTATTCAGATCGCAGGCAGTAAATGAGGCTCAGTGTGTCCTGCCATTCCTGAAAAACAAATGCATTGTGGAGCACGAGGGGTTTACTTGACTACCCAATCCTAATACATCAAGCATCTGTTAAATGTGCTGGAGCCAGCCTGATCCACAGAGCACACACTTCTGACTCTGGGATGTTGTAGTAAAGTATACCACTTTATTGCTAGACATTCTAGAAGCTCTAGACAACACAGAGCACCCCTGGAGGTTTTATGTCATGCCCCGGTGAGTCTGTTTTAGAGCTGTTTTAGTTGCATAACGAGGACCTACACAGACTTAGACATATGGTTCTAATGTTGTGGTTGATTGGTTCATGTGACCCATCCACAAAAACTGTCACTATTTGGATAATCATCTAATTTCACTGCCTATTACTTATTCTAGCTGTCATAGCTACATTTAGACACAAATTAAACATGCTGGGCTCATTCTTTTGTTGCAGTGCAAGCAGTGCTGGCACGTGGTATTTTCAAGATGCTGGAATGCATTTTTTGATAAAGCACAAAAAATAGAAGATAAGATAAGATAAAACTTTAATGATCCCACGACGGGGAAATTTGCGCATTACAGCAGCTCAGTACAGAGAAAAATGAAAAGGATGAGTAAAAACAAATGAACTAAAATAGAATAGAATAAAATAAAATGAAATAGAAAAAACTATACACATATACATAAGCACTATATACATAAAATATATATATCAATGTCAATACACACATGTACATATACACACAGAAGAGGTGTATTTGTGAAAATGTGGTGGTTAAAAGAACAGGCATGTAAATATCTGACCTGTTTTGTAGTTATGATCTCATTTTCTTGCTGAGAGTTTCATGAGGGGATCGATACCACTCTCATATCTGGGTCAAGGATAAATACAAGGTTTGAATCATCATGCAGTTTTTGCTGGGTCAGCTAGCTGACCTGGATATGTCTAAATATCAAAAACATACCTGCAATCAGCGCTAAACCTTTTGGCCTGTTTATAAGGTGACAAGAAATAATCATGACTGTATCAATGTCTTGCAACCAAAGACAGTTTGTGGTGACAAAATGCTGACAGTGTTTAAAATGTTGTATGATCATGCGACCGCTATGATGTCCACTAACCAGTGAATAGGAACGCAGCATGAAGTTGTGTACAGATCAGCTTTTGTTGGAAAAAAACAAAACAGAAATAGAAAGGTGGGAGGTTAAATGAGCTTATATGGTCTGTATACATCAAACTGGATGTCCTCCCGTGTGATCCAGTGTGGCTTGCAATGACTTTATAAAATTGCTAAACTCTTACGGTGTTTGTAATATAATTCTCAGCAAGAAACTAAATACACTGCCAGGTTCCATCCAGCACAAACAAAATGTTAGACAAAAATGTTCAAAATGAGTATTAAGTCACATGCAGAAAACATGTTACATTAAAAAAGAAGTCTGAATTCTTTATATAATGTATCTCTGAAGCTCATAAACAAAGCTGCATTTCTAAAACATAAAAAGGCTGGGGTGCACTCGTCTCTGTATTTGGTGACCCATTTTCTTTGTGCTTTACAAACCAGCTATATGAGAAATTTATGAGACCAGTTCTGTGACTGTCTCAGAGGGTAACCAGTACAGTCACCCTCCAATTTATACTGCGCTTCACTGAACCCTCTCAGTCTGTATGGAGCACATTTTCACTGATCCCGTGCACATGACCCAGTACTATGCACTGGTCTTTTTGTGACTGCACAAAAAAAGAGCTCACTTGAACTGTTTCAGTGACAGTCCAACTAGAAAATATATTTCAAGTAAGTAAGATGTGTGAAAATATCAAAGAAACAACAGCACATAAGCAATCATTAATTAATGACCATTTTCCCAGAGACCCAAAAACCATAGCACTGTGATGGGCATGAAATACATAACTTTCGCTGGGGGTTTATTCATGATCAGTAGTGATCTGTGTCAGCTTGGTTCCTGTATGACCACAAGCAGTTCATACAGGAACCGCCATTCCAGATCCTACTGGCTGCTTTCTACTGTAAGCGCTTATTAGTAGCTTCTTCTCTTTACAAGCTTGTGGCTGCAATTAGCAGGCACTAATCATTCTGCAATGTCCCACTCCCACCCGCCACCCCCCCCACCCCCCATGCCCTCTCTCCCGTTTAGGTTTGAAGACCATCGTTGGCGCACTGATCCAGTCGGTAAAAAAGCTGTCAGACGTGATGATCCTCACCGTGTTCTGCCTCAGCGTCTTTGCCCTCATCGGCCTCCAGCTCTTCATGGGCAATCTGAGGCAGAAGTGCGTGCGCATACCAATTTCCAGCAATACAACTCATTTGAACAACACACAAGAAAGCAACAGCACGTTCATGGAGAACATCACGTTTGTGGAGAACATCACGGCAAACTCCTTCAACTGGTTAGACTACATCAACGATGATAGTAAGCCAAGTGAAGTGGTGTGGAAGTGTTGTTTCATGTCTGCCAGGCTCTCATAGCAGTTAAATGCAGTCAACTCTTCTACTCCAGATACTGGCTACATTATATGCAGACAGAGGTCAGGGTGGTGGTAGTGGTCAAGTGGTGGGGGGAGGTCAGGCACACTAGCTTGTTGCCATGATAGAGACTGACAGCAATGGCTGGGAGCAGGGGCTGCGCTCTATATCAAGAGCTGGTGGGGGAATGTGGCAAATGTGCCGGATAATCGCCACAACAATAAAACCTTCCACTTTCACCCCCTCTCTACCTCTCATCATTCTCCCATTGCCCATCTGTGTGGCATGACCAGCCTGAAGTGTTACAAAATGGTGATTCACTGGGTATCAACAAGACGTGCACCGGCTACACAACAACCTGATAAGAAGCCAGAGAAAAAGAACATAGAGACAAGCAGATCTGAGTAACTTTGCAAATATCTTATAGGCCAGGAAATGGTAAATGGACTGATTCTTATGCAGCTCTTTTCTACTTGAGCACTCAAATGCACTTTATACACACATACACATTCAGAACAGTGGTTTCTATCTAACATTCACACTCTGATTAACACAACGGAAGTAACTCGGGGTTTAGTATCTTGCCCAAGGATACTTTGGCATGCAGACTGGGGCAGCCAGGGATGGAACGACCAACCTTCCAATTAGTAGATGACCTACACTATCTCCTGAGCCACACCTACCCTGTTAAATGTAAATGTGATCAGAGACCATATTTGCTGTCAAAGATAACTGTTGTGATGTATTTATTACACAGTTAAATGACAACATCTTCTCATATCATAGGTGTAACAACAAATCATTACCTTATCTTCAAACACTGTATGCCACACACTAAAACTGAAGAAAAACCCACAGGGTGCATATTGTTCTTCTTTTCCCACCATCACTCACTTCTGCTTGTTCATATCCACCTCTTCAACCCTGTGATGTGGCTGCGACTGACAGTCCCTCTGTTTCCTCTACCCTCTAGGTAACTACTATTACCTCCCTGGCCGTAGAGATGCTCTGCTCTGTGGAAATGGCAGTGGTGCTGGGTAAGGCTCGACATGTTTTATTTATATGGACAATTAGATCACACCACAAATCTCAGCATACACAATTAGTGTTGACACTCGCAGCTGCACTGAGGCATTGCAGGAATCTCAACTGCTGGTTAACTATAGCTGCATTTTGTGTGATGTGGTTTAGCAAACATTTAACACCTTCCTTTTTTGC
>JASGAU010406737.1:0-11596 GCA_030220045.1 Australoheros facetus
AATGTGCAATTAATGAAGATTGGCCACCAGGCTGGTCCAATTTAGCCATGAAACCTCCCACACTAAAATGACAGGTGTTTCAGTTTCATTGTCCAACACCTGTATATATGTAGATATATATATGTGTGTGTATATATATGTATATATATGTATGTCTCATATCTTAAATGTCATATATAGTTTTAAAGAGCTACTTGTGATCTTTAATTGAAAGCTATAATTGACACTTTACAGCAGTTTTCTAGCTATATTTAGGCGTTTAGAATGTTTATCAGATTTCCCCTTTCTTTCAGAATTCTCAGGAATCTATAACATTCTAACAGAATTCTATTGGGGTATAGGTTTTCCACCAAATATGAATGTAAGACATTTTAATAACTTAATAGTCATTATGATGGAATTTTAAAATTGTATACTTAGAAAAAAAGTCTCAAGTCACTACACATTGCTTCCAACTTCCATCCATCCATCCATTCTCTTCCGCTTCTCTCCCTGCTTCCAACTTGGTTTTTAAAAACCAATATTATAGTGATGCGTTAAAGTACAAGACACCAGTAGTGCATGTATATGGATGGCTGATTGAAATATGTGTTGAATAAGGTTGCAAGAAAAGAATAACCTAACAGCAAGATCACAAGGAAGAGGAAGCTCCCCAGAGGGAGAGAAAATGGACTGAAAGAGAAGCCTTAATACTCTTGGCTACTTCCACCTCTCAGCCATTTCACTGAAAACACATCTCTAATAACTCTAGCTGCCCCCAGAGGTAAAGGGGGTAGCAGGAAGTAAGGAGGGTAAGCCAGTCCAATATGTAGGACATTTGGGCTAGTGTAACAGCACAAATACTGTTAATATTTTTTGCTGTTTCATAATTTCCTTTTTTTTTACAGAGCAGTTCAGCAAATTACAGTAATGAGTGCTCACATTCTCAGATTGTGTACCATCTATATAACCACATAAGACAGTGATGACTCTCAGGAAATGTTTCTTAAGGTGGCCAAAAACAGAGCAGATGGAAAATTACATTATATCTTCCAGACACTCCTCCCTCCAGTCCTCTGGTGCTGTTTTCTAAAATAGAAATCAGTGATGTCATAACTTGTGTACAGTATAAAAGCCTACTGAACACAGAATATAAGTTCATTTCATTTAACATGACCTCTACTTTCTGGGAGTAGCATGTGGAGAGGAAGAGAGGCGCTGTGAAACCCACACCATGAGCTGTTTATGCCAGGTGGAACCCACAGGGTGCCCTAGCTGTGCACAAATGTTGCATAATTATTATGTGTTAATTTGCCTGTGTAGATAGGAAAGACAAGTGGAGGAAGAAGCTAAACCTTAAAGACTGGACTGTCTGTCAGTGCCAAGAAAACGGTACATTAGCTACATTAGCCTGAAATTACATGGCTCGAGATATCTGAAATAGCTCCACTTCCACTTAAAACCACAAACGTCCTTTCTTTTACACAGCATTGATAGCATAAAAAAAAAGCCAGCTTTTGCAACATTTTTTAAATTAAAAAAGTTGATGAGAGTGTGACTATAAGTTTCTCGATGCCACCTGTGAACAAAAATGCTTTCATTTCTTATGGTTAGTGAGTTTAACGAGCAAATCTTTTTGAAGAGGGTAATCTGCAAATAAAGACAAAACGCATGAATCCTTGCTTGTCCCTAATCTTCCAAAGCACTTGATCTCAGTTATTAAAAAGACTGGCAATTGTATTTATAAAATCATTTCACTCTGCCAGGAATACATTTCAGTACGTTACACCCTGTGTCTTTAATTAATTTAATTTTGAAAAGATCGAGAGGGAAAAAATCTGTAGAACAGAACTGGTTATGTGGGAGAACAGACCTGCAATCTCTTTGCATTAGAAGGGATTAAGAATGTGAAGGCATAATACAAAAAGCATATTGCATGCATAAGCAAATTTTTAACATAATTTTTAGTTTTACATATTGCATTTTTCTTATTGGCTGCTTCTATGAATACTTTCAAAAGCCAAATAATTTATTTCAATAAACAAAGTACTGAATAAGCTCAGAATTTGTATTAGTGGGATGGTCAGAAATTGACGTTCCTTCCAGTCCTTCCTTCCATCTTTTTCCCAGTGTGTTTCTGTAAACACACACACACACACACACAGCTTTCCCATTTTACTGTTAACGATAAATGAATTCTAAATTTCAGATTTATTGCATGACACTGAATATAGAGTGTCTACCCATACTGTCCTGCAAGACAAATGACAGGAAAACATTAGCATGGACTGCGTATAATCTGAGCTATGTTTGCATCAAAGTGACTTTAATATATACAGTGGTATGTAAAAGTTTGGGCACCCCTGATAATTTTCAAGATTTTCCTTTATAAATCATTGGTTGTTTGGATCAGCAATTTCAGTTAAATATATCATATAGCAGACGAACACAATGATATTTGAAAAGTGAAATGAAGTTTATAGGATTTACAGAAAATGTGCAATAATTATTTAAACCAAATTAGGCAGGTGCATAAGTTTGGGCACCCTTGTCATTTTATTGATTTGAATATGTTTTAGCACTAATTATTGGAACACAAAATTTGTTTTGTAAGCTCATTGACCCTTGACCTACATACACAGGTGAATCCAATTATGAGAAAGGGTTAATGTGGCCAATTGCAAGTTTTTCTCCTCTTTGCATCTTCTCTGAAGAGTGGCAACATGGGAGCCTCAAAACAACTCTCAAATGAGCTGAAAACAAAGATTGTTCAACATCAAGGTTTTACAGGGAGGATCCAAAAAGCTCTCTCAGAGATTTCAGCTGTCAGTTCCCACTGTGAGGAACATAGTGAGGAAATGGAAGACCACAGGCACAGTTCCAGTTAAGGCCCAAAGTGGCAGGCCAAGAAAAATCTCAGACAGGCAGGGGTGAAGGATGGGGAGAGTCAACCCACAGAGCAGCTCCAAAGACCTACAACATCATCTTGCTGTCATGGTCTGTGTCACCTGGGATCAGGAGGTTGAAGTGGATCTCCACCCTTTTAGGCGGAGCCTGGATTCTTCCACCAGCTGAGCACCTGTGTCATATCAAGCCTTGTCAGCTGTGGTATTTCAGGACCAGCTCCACCATCCAGTCTCTGCCAGATTATCTGCCTCCTTAGAGTGGTAATTATATTTAGCTCTGCAGGCCTCCACTGCAATCTGTATTTGTGTGCTAACATCCTGCTTTTTGTCCTCTTAGTCTGCATCCTTCCATCCATTGCAAAGAAGTGGACTGCCTACTCACCCTCCTCCAGCACATCTTTCAAGCTCAAGGAATTGGCAATTAATCGGGACCTCTTTCCTCCCCCCCAAACCACTCTATCAGAACCAAGTAAGGTCTCTATCATTATTCCTCGAGGATGGATTGCCCTTTGTGTAGACATTCCTGAGACTAAGACTTTCCCCTTCTCCTTTCTCAGAATAATCCACCCGGACCAGTAGTTTTGGCTAACTTGTACCTTTGGATCAGAACTCCTGAGCTCCTTTGTTTGATAAATGAATGTGAGCACTGTTACTACTGTCGTGGTTTCTGGATTGGGATCTGCATTTGAGTTCACCATCTCAGTTTCAACCGAATCATGACAGTATAATCTGTCCACAAGATTATGGACTCAGCAGACCCAATCAAGATAGGCCTTGCAAAACAGGGAGCCCTACTTGGGGAACATTCAGAAGTCCTTCAGTATCTCGGGGTGCAACAAGAACTTACCTCACAACGCTTTGATCGTATGAACTGTTTGCTTGAAAAGATTCAGGCTTCATTGTCCTTTCTTGCTTCAGCAGATTCTGCGACTCCAGCCCCCTCTGCTGGGGATTCGGGGGGAGCGGAGGCATTGGCTTTGCCAGCTGACCAGCAGGAGACAGCTGTTGCTGTCTTCCGGGATGCTAATCCACCCCCTCTCCAGATCCTTTTGCTGGGGAGACTGGATGCTGCGGAGGGTTTCTGGCAATCGCACATTCACCTCGCTCTTTCCCTGATGACGCGTCCAAGCTTTCCTACATGATTGGATATTTGCGATGTAGGGCCCTTGCCTGGGCAGAAGCATTTCTAATTGCCAATCCATTAGACACCTGTCCGTATAGCGTTTTTATAGATGAATTTAAGAAAACCTTTGATCACCCCATGAGTGAAGGGACCGTAGCTAGGAGACTGATATCTTTACGACAGGGGAATAAGAGTGTGGCGGAACATGTAATTCAGTTCTGTATGTTAGCAGCTGGGTCCGGTTGGCCGGCTAACGTTCTTCATGGTGTTTATCTTAACTCCTTGAACGATCATATGAAAGATCAGCTGGGTTCTACTGATTAGCCGCCTTCTTTGAGGATTTGGTGGCATTAACATTAAAGATCGATACAGATTTCATGACAGAAACAAGGAGAAAAACTCAAAACCCCAGCAGCCCTTAGCTTCCGGTTTGCCTATGTCTTCCGCGGTTCAGCCACCTGTGCCTTTTCCTTCCAGGTCAGTTCCTCCCCATTCGCTCGGTGAACACATCCCCGAGCCAATGCAGATTGGCCAGGCCCGGCTAACGCCAGAGAAATGGCAGAGGCGCATGACAGCACGGGCTTGTATTTACTGTGGGGAAATGGGACACTTTATCGCTACCTGTCCAGTGCGGCCAAAAGGGCCTGCTTGCCAGGAGTTCCGGGAATACTGGTGGGCGGTACTCTGCAGGAGAGAGCTCTGTGTTTAACACTCCTGGCGACTGTTTGTGACCAACAGGGTGCATTCTCACTTCAGGCTTTAGTGGATTTAGGGGCAGAGCAGAACCTGCTGGATTTAAACCTGGCTAAACAGTTAAACATCTCAGTTCAGCCCCTTTGTAATCCAATCCTAGTGTCTGCATTAAATGGTCATATTTTGGCCACTATCACTCATAAAACTGAGCCTGTACATCTGGTTATATCTGGTAACGATCATGGACACACAGTTTTTTTTTTTTTTAAATATTTCTGTACCTTCCACTCCCCTCATTCTTGGCTACCCCTGACTAGAGAAACATAATCCCCACATTAACTGGTCACAGCGGCACATTGAGAGTTGGAGCCTCCAGTGTTTATCTCATTGTCTTCATTCTGCTATTTCTCCTATAAATCAGAGTTCTGAACCACCTATTTCCTGTCCTCCAGATTTGACATTGGTTCCCCAGATATATCATGACTTGCAGCTAGTCTTCAGTAAGGATAGGGCACTTTTTCTTCCACCTCACAGACCTTATGATTGTTCCACAGAACTCCTCCCTGGAGACCCTCTACCTACCAGTAGACTGTATAGTCTCTCTCACCCCGAGAGGAAGTCTATGGAGGTTTACAGTAGGGAGTCCCTTGCAGCTGGAATTATCCGGCCGTCCACCTCCCCAGTAGGTGCTGGGTTCTTTTTTGTTGCCAAAAAAGATACCACACTTAGGCCCTGCATAGATTACCGTAGGTTGAATCAAATTACAGTCAAAAATCAATATCCGCTCCCTCTCATTAGCTTAGTTTTTGAACTCCTTCAGGGAGCCAGGATATTCACTAAGCTCGATTTGCGCAACGCATATCATTTAGTGAGGATTCGTGAGGAGGACGAGTGGAAGACGGACTTTAAGACTCCTCTGGGGCATTATGAATATCTTGTTATGGGTTTTGGGCTCACTAACATGAACCTGAGAAGGTCAGGGCCGTATTGGACTGGCCCACTCCCATCACTCGGAAACAACTCCAGCGTTTCTTAGGGTTTGCTAATTTCTACCGGTGTTTTATAAGGAATTATAGTCAGGTAGTTGCAGCCCTTACTCACTTAACATCAACCAAGATTCCTTTTACATGGACTCCGGAGGCCGCTACTGCTTTCGCTGAGCTGAAACGGACATTTACCTCCGCTCCTGTGCTCGTTCAACCTAATCCGGAGTCTCAGTTTCTTGTCGAAGTGGATGCTTCTTCTTCCGGGGTGGGGGCAGTCCTTTCACAGCGAACAGGCCCTAAAAATAAACTGCAACTATGTGCCTTCTTTTCCCGTCGGCTTTCCGTTTCTGAACTGAATTACGATGTGGGGGATCGAGAATTGCTTGCCATAAAGATGGCATTGGAAGAATGGAGGTATTGGCTAGAGGGAGCCAAACACCCATTTAAATTTTGGACAGACCAAAGGAATTTATCATATCTTCAATCTGCTAAACAGTTAAACGCTCGTCAGGCCCGGTGGTCATTGTTCTTTTCTCGCTTCAATTTCTCCATTACCTATCGCCCAGGCTCCAAGAACCAGAAACCCGATGCCTTATCTCACCAGTTTTCCCCTGAGAATGAAACTACGGAACCTGGAAGGATTTTGCCAGCTACATGTACGACTGGCACCCTTACTTGGGATTTTGAGGAGGAGATCCAGCGAGCCCTCTTAACAGACCCCGATCCTGGAGACCGACGGTATGTTCCTGCCTGTACTCAATCTAAGGTGTTAAAGTGGGCACATGCTTGCCATCCTGGGATGAGTAGGACCACTACCTTTCTCAGACGCTATTTTTGGTGGCCCACTCTAGACAAGGATGTTAAGGAGTATATTGCTGCTTGTTCCATTTGCGCCCATAAAAAGAGCCAGTCTCAACCTCCCTCAGGTTATTTGCAACCACTCTCTATACCCCATAGGCCGTGGTCACACATTGCACTTGATTTTATAACGGGTCTCCCTCTCTCTAATAGGAAGTCTGTTATACTCACCATTGTGGACAGATTCTCCAAATCTGCTCATTTTCTGGCCTTGGAGAAGTTACCCACTGCAACTGAGACAGCAACCCTAATGATGGAGCGTGTTTTCAGGTTACATGGACTCCCAGTGGAAATAGTCTCAGATCAAGGACCCCAGTTCGTGTCACAAGTCTGGAAGACCTTCTGTACGGCCATGGGAGCAAAGGTTTGTTTGAGTTCTGGGTTTCATCCACAGACCAACAGCCAAGCCAAAAGGCTAAACCAAGAACCGGAAGCTGCTCTTCCATGGGTGGACTATGCTCATAATGCCCTGACTTCTTCTGCTACAGGTCTCTCATCGTTTGAAGTTACCTTGGGTTATCAGCCTCCAGTGTTCCCGGCCTTGGAGAAGGATCTGGCGGTGCCTTCCATTCAACACCACCTTTAAAGGAGTCAGCGGATCTGGGAGCAAACCAGGGCAGCCCTGTTGCGAACAATAGCGCATAATCGTCGTCTGGCAGATCGCAGAAGGATTCCAGCCCCAGTTTACACCCAAGGTCAGAAGGTTTGGCTGTCTTCTGGGGATATTCCTTTGAGATGTGTTTCTAGGAAACTGTGAGGTTGACTGTTCCTGGTCCTCCCATTGTCCGCCTTAAGTTGCCTGCCTCATTTTTCACATGTCCCAGATTAAGCCCTGTCTTTCAAGCCAGCTTCATTTTGGAATAAGGTGCTGTGGACTGATGAAATTAAAATTGAGTTATTTGGACATAACAAGGGGTGGTATGCATGGCAAAAAAAGAACACAGCATTCCAAGACAAACACCCACAGTACCCCTGTGCTACCCACAGTAAAATTTGGTGGCGGTTCCATCATGCTGTGGGGCTGTGTGGCCAGTGAGAGTACTGGGAATCTTGTCAAAGTTGAGGGTCGCATGGATTCCAGTCAATATCAGCAGATTCTTGAGAACAATGTTCAAGAATCAGTGACAAAGTTGAAGTTGCGCCGGGGCTGGATACTTTAACAAGACAACGATCCTAAACACTGCTCAAAATCTACTAAGGCATCCATGCAGAGGAACAAGTACAACATTCTGGAATGGCCATCTCAGTCCCCAGACCTGAATATTATTAAAAATCTGTGGTGTGATTTGAAGCGGGCTGTCCGTGCTCGGAAATCATCAAACCTGACTGAACTGGAGATGTTTGTAAAGAAGAATGGTCCAAAATACCTTCAACCAGAATCCAGACTCTCATTGGAAGCTATAGGAAGCGTTTAGAGGCTATTTCTGCAAAGGAGGATCTACTAAATATTCATGTCATTTTTCTGTTGGGGTGCCCAAACTTATGCACCTGCCTAATTTTGTTTAAATAATTATTGCACACTTCTGTAAATCCTATAAACTTCATTTCACTTCTCAAACATCACTGTGTTCGTCTGCTATATGATATATTTAACTGAAATTGCTGATCCGAACAACCAATTATTTATTAAGGAAAATCATGAAAATTGTCAGGGGTGCCCAAACTTTTGCATACCACTGTATGTAATGAGAGCACAGGGAGAACTATGGTGTAGAATACTGCAACTAAAAAAAATTCTGAAAATGTGAAGGACAAATCTAACTGAAAAAGAAATTAAAATTAGAGTAGGACAAAAAAATGAAAAAAATAAATGAAAAGTGAGAATTGTCTGCTTTAGGTTCAATATAGTGTGTATTGCTGTAATGGTCTGCTCTTTTCATTTACACATGCTCATATTCCTTGATGTAACCCACCAAGGACCACCAAGGTGTGTGGGACTTTCTACTAATCTTCTAACTGCTGACAGAGCCGTTAATGTTCTATCATTTTAGAACAAAAAGAGAAAATTGATTATTACATACAGTTGTGTTCAAAATAATAGCAGTGCCTTCAAAAACATGAATAAAGCTCAGAATCCTTATAATAGTTTTTGTTTACAGGCATTGGGGACACTGTACATTATATTCTAAATCAAAACATGTAGAAAAATGTATAAATTTTCCAATTACTTTTCAGGAAATTAAGAAAAATTAATGTTGGGCCATTCTATTTTTTTTATCGCCATCTAATTAATTATCCGGCAATAAGTTAATAAATAAGATGAATAAAATTCTTACCTGTCACACGCTGTTTTATATATTGTTTTTATTTGTTGTTTTTAATTTTGCTTTTTGACCTATTTTACTGTGCTCTGTAAAGCACTTTTAAACTACTCTCTTAAAAAGTGACATATTTGTGGTGAAAATATTCATTACTCATTTTTTACTCATTGCAGGAGGGTGTCAATTCCTTGCAGCAATAGTCAATTTCTCATGCCTATTTCCAAACTTTCACCAGGCCTGATTGTCAGTTGCAGCCCATTACGCTCTGCTTGGTGTTTAACCCAAACTATCTAACCACTCTATGAAACTTTACCAGGGGCTGCTGTGGCACTTTGAATGGGGACATCTTCTGCTGGGTCTTTTTTTTTTTTCTTAAATCATGAGTTTGTTGCTGTGGAGGCTATATATTCCAGGACATTAGAGGTTTCCACAGCAAACAGTGCTGATGTAAGGAAAACAATGGTAGGGTGTGTGCTTTCTCTTTGACCAGTGCTAGTTACAAGGGATGAGTATCTGAAAAATGTTGAGTTTCTCTAGAGAATTGGTGTGTGGTGTTCATGCATATAGAGTCAATTCAATTCAAGTCAACTTTATAAAGCACTTTAAAATCAACACTGTTGGCCTGAGGGTTGTACACTAGTAAAAAGTTTAAAGTACATAGAACAATAAAACACACATAAAATTAAAACATACACATAGAAGACAGTGTTTAAAACAATAAGACCTATATCAATAAGCCTTGCTACACAGATATGGTGAGACGAGACCAGGGAGACATTTAAAAACAAAAGAATTTTAAAATCAATGTCAAAACAAACCAGGATCCAATGAAATTATGCTAAAATTGGTGTAATGTGCTCATGTTTTTTGGAAACGACTAGAAGTTGAGCAGCAGCATTTTGTACCATCTGTAGTGTCTGGTTCAGCCCAACATAAAGTGCATTGCAGTAGTCTAAACGAGTTGTAATTAAAAGAATGGATTAAAATCTCGAAGTGATGCCGAAAAAGAAATGGCTTCACCTTGGCCAGTTGTCTTAATTGATTAAAGCTGGACTTGACTACTGATTTAATCTGTCCATCAAGTTTAAGATCACTGTTCAGTTTTACACCCAGGTTTGTTGCTGTCTGTGTTAGATGTTCATTTAAAGGACCCAGATCAACATTAATTTTGGAGGCCCAAACAACAAGACCTCACTCTTTTTATTGTTCAAGTGCAAAAGGTTTACGGACATCCACGCCTTGATATCACCAATGCACTGTAAGAGTTGGTTTGTGGAATATGCATTTTCCTGCCTCAGTGGCACATAAATTTTACAATCGCTGTAAAAGTGAAATGCAATGTCATGTCATCTGATAACTGATCCAATGGGAAGTAGGTACAGGAAGAAGAGAAGAGGGGCAAGCATAAACCCTGTTGGCACTCCACATGTAAAGGGCACTACACAAGATTCAGCAGCTCCAACATGGACATAAAAGCTTCTCTTTGATAAGTAGGATCTGAATCAGTCTAAAATAACACCCTTAATGAACACCCACTTTTCCAGGTGAGACAGGAGGATCTGATGGTCAACTGTATCAAAGACCACCGTAAGGTCCAACAGCACCAAGGCAACACAGTGACCAGAATCGGTGGCTAAGAGAATATCATTATAAACCCTCAACAATACAGACTCATACTGTGATGGATCTAAACGAGTGTAGTGCTTGTTTAAGAATGAACTCAGCTGGCAGTAGACAATTTTCTCAAAGATTTCGGAAAGAAAAGGGAGCTGATAAAGTAGCAACATAAAGGCATTTTGTAGTTCTGCATGTTCCCTCAGTTTTAATCAAAAACACTACACTGCTAAAGTAACAATACAGCAAATGTGTTTCAAGGTCATGGTTTGGTAGACAGAAAAAAAAAAGATATAAACAGGACAACAGTTTATTACCTGAAATAATTCCAAACTGTCTCATAAGATATCTTACTGCAACAGTTAAGGTACTCAAATTCTAGCATTCCATACCACACTGCACAAGAAAAGGAAAAAAAAAAAACATAAACACAAGTGCAAGATAAGTTCCACAGTGTAATTTCAGGTATAATAATCTCTTTTTTTTGTCACTGGTTTAAATGGGGAGTAATTGACATAGTAAGCAGTGGCTTGGTATTGATATTCTAGGCTGACTCTACCAGCATGCTAAAAATGATAAATTATGCTACCACAGAATGCTCTGGATAAAATTTTACACTACACTGCACCATATACTCAGTATTTTTACTATTGTTCCTCATACATTTTGTAGGTGCTACTTAGCTCTGACAGATCTCTTTGTGAGAACCATAGTTAGAATTAGAAGTGTTTTGTCTGGTAAAACAATCTCATTTGAGGTTAACTTTGAGTGTCATTATCAGTATTCAGCTAA
Source organism: Australoheros facetus (assembly GCA_030220045.1). NCBI lineage: Eukaryota > Metazoa > Chordata > Actinopteri > Cichliformes > Cichlidae > Australoheros > Australoheros facetus. The sequence continues at coordinate 11,213 of JASGAU010406737.1, forward strand.
GTTAAAAACTTTAACTGAAAAACAAATTTTAAATGGTTTGATTCTTAAATTGGAGAGTTCAATTCAGATCTCTACGGAACCCCGCAAGGGATATGAAAAAAAAAGATGTACTTTTGGGAGATCTCGCAAAGGTTTTGCGAGATTTCTCTTTTGTGAGATCCCGAGTTACTTTTGCGAGATATCACAAAACTTTTGAATTTTAGGCCGTGTGCTTCCGCGTTAATCTTCATATGGCAGCGTCCGTCAGGATGTTGAAAGGATCGACAAGAGATTGCCGAAAAATTTGTCTTTAATTTATAATTCAGCGGTTACTGTTGGCCATAACCAGGCCAAAACTGTACAGGCATGAAGGAATGAACCTGACTGTCTTGCTCTCACTGCTTC
>JASGAU010406741.1:0-14975 GCA_030220045.1 Australoheros facetus
ACAAAAAATTCAAATTTTATATCTTTATGTTTGAAGCCTAAAATGTGGCAAAAGGTTGAAAAGTTCAAGGGGGCCAAATACTTTCGCAAGGCACTGTACAAGTCGCCTATATTTGGAAATGTGAACGACCACGCAAAAGAAATCAAATTTCACAAAAAATCTGAATTGAGCATTAAGGCCTGCAGTGTGAACGTAGCCTAATATTGACAGTTATATCCCTACTTGTACTGGTATCTCTAATCCAAGCAAACTGAGCTTTCTTCTGACTTAATAATGGACTCTTAAGTTGCTCTTGCTCCAGACCCTTGCCTCACTCAAAGCCTTTTTGCCTTTATGCGAGTTCTTCAGGCCTGTCTTCAGAAGAAGGTACTTGTTATCCAAAGTCCAAATTATTCAAGCTTTCTTTGAAATTTGCCGCCTCACAAGATTTCTTCAGTTGTCTTGCTCCAAACTCTTGCCTCAGGCCTTTTTGCCTCAGGATGAATGTTTCTCTCAGGCTTCACTTAAGGAGATCATAGTTCTGTGCCTAACTGAGACAATCCAACTTTCCTCAGACATCGATTTTCTTGAATTGCTCCTCTTCGGACACCTAAGGGCCCCCTTTTACCCGCCATTCAGCACCTGGTGAATGGTACTGTACGACAAAGTTGACATCAAATTGACATCACAGCCGCTGTCACAAGCTGCCAGTTCTGCCAGAAGTGCAAGAATTGTTGTAACCTTGTGTTGTGTCGCTGCAGCTGGGTTGGAGACAGGAGTGTACCACTGTGTCGCTTTTTACTGCTGTTTTTAATGATATGTCAGTACAGAAGCTCAGAAATTCACCGATTATATAGAGGAGATACAGCAACAGTTTGAAAAGATAAGACTGTGGAAAAAACTTGGCAATTTATTTGCTTCCGGTTTTGACTCCTCTTCTCCTACAGTGGGGAAATACTTATTTGATCTCCTGCTGCCTTTGTAAGTTTACTCACTTCCAAGGAGGTGAACAGTCTCTAATTTTTTTGATAGTTTTGTTTTAATGGAGAGAAACAGAATATCAACCAAAAATCTAGAAAAAAAAACACATTACATAAAAATTATAAATTGATTTGCATGTCATTGAGTAAAATAAGCACTTGATCCCCAAGCAAACATGACTTAGTACTCGGTGGAGAAGCGCTTGTTGGCTGTACAAGTGACATTTTAGCTGGTCACCAGGTTTGCACGCATCTTAGGAGGGATTTTGGTCCACCACCTTTCTCATGGTCATCCTGCCTCCATGAGGCAAGATGTTGCATGGAGTCATTTTATATTTCTTCCATTTCTGAATAATTGCAACAACAGTTCATCACTCATCAAGCTTCTTGCTGATTGTCTTGAAGTCCATTCCAGTTTTGTATGGAAATCAATTTATAGCTTATGTGTTTTTTTCTGGATTTTTGGTTGATATTCTGTCTCTCTCCGTTAAAATGAAACTACCATAAAAATTAGATTACAAATTAGAATTTTTAAGTGAGCAAAAATTTACAAATTCAACAGGGCATCACATGATTTCCCCTAGTATATATCAGCACTGATGTGGAGTTATTGTCTGAGTGGAGATACCTATTGTTCAGGAGAATACTGCAGTGGCTACCTGTGCCATAATGGTGAGTATAACTGGATGTGGCTGTGTGATGACATTACTGGTGGCACATGAAGCAACAATGCAGCGAGTATGCTGGGGCCGTAACCCTTGTTTGCCTTGAGTAACCCAGCCAGGAGCCGGATGAGACACACCAACCCATCTAACATGGAATTCTCTGAAAGGGGGTCCAAGAGGTGAAAGCTCTGAATTTACAGCTCAGTCTAAATGATGTTTTGACTGTATCTGCAGCTAAAACTTGAAAGAATCAGGTCATAGATACAAGCTACCAAATTTTGTTCCCTTTGTAGTGTGGCACAGTTTGAAGATGCAAAGTGCTGCCTTAAATTGCTCCATCAGTTCCAGATGATTTGGATATATGATGGGACACTTCTGGGAGTCATCGCCAAAGAAACCGGAATGGACGAAACCACAAGGCACATCTAGAGGATACTGGAGGCATTACATAAGCACTCTATTCAGCTTGTAGTGTCAAAGTGTTTTGCGTGCTCAGTAAGAGTAGAAAAGCACTATATAAGCACCAGTCTATTTGCCATATGCTTTCAATCTAACCTCTTCCTGAATGAGAGGCATTAAATTCTATTTTGCATACAATGCTCTAATTTCTGATGTTTGTTTTGTTTTTCTAACTGTGAATGATCCTTTAAGGACAACATCTGCTCACAACATCCAGGGTTTCATTTCATGTGGCGCTCATAAGCATGTATAGGTGATAATTTTCTGCTTCATGATGTATCTCTATGGACGAGTGTGTTCTTGGGCATGGACATACAGTGTGTGTGTGAGTGTGTGTGTGTGTCATCCATAAGGAACAGCCTGGGGGAAGCTAACATGGTGTAACAGAGCAAGGCAATGAGCCACGATCACTGTCAGGATCCACTGGGAAATAACATGTAAAGAGCTGCCTGTCAGTGCAGGAGAGAGCCCAGGGAAATAACCAAGATTGGTGCGAACCTCTGTCATCGCTGTTAATTCCCCATACACACACATTCACATGTGCAAACACATACCATACTGCTTCGCTGGTTTCTTGCTCATATAATAGATCATGCATGGATGTCATTTTATAGCACACAAACAGAAATCAAATTTTACTCACTCTGCACACACTCACGCAGACACACATACTGATATATGTACTGATGATATCTCATGGATACACTCAGAAATACATAATCTTTTCCAACAGTGTCTCTTTGTCTCTCTCATTGCCTCATGAGGCCCAGCTAGTCAAGCAGTGGCATCTGTCTTTGTTGTGCAATTGCTTCTATTGCAGCACATAACGCCAACAGAACTGTTGCAGTTTTTCTCTGCTATTCATCAATAGCATTGTTATCATTAAGACCTACACTAAGACCCACAGTGCAGCAGTGGGTCAATGGCTAAATGTAACTTGTGGACAGATCTGATAAACTGTGACAGGTTGTGTCAGTGATGATGAGGTTGAAGGGCTGTTTTCAAATGGTGGATGGGCATGTTATACTCCAAACCCAAATTTTTTTTCACACAAATTTTTTCTAATTTCCTTAAAGGACAGCAGGCAGGGATATGGTTGCCAAAGCCTCTGCCTCTGCCTCTGTCTGGGCTCACCTTTAAAGGATAGCACCTCTATTCTGAGACTCAGGAGGGTCTCAGAATAGAGCCATTGCTCCTTTGCATTGAATGGAGCCACTTCAGGTGTTTCAGGAATCTGACTGGGATGCCTTTCTGTTTGCCTCCTAGAAGTTTTGGTCATATCCAATGAGAAGGAGATTCTAGGGCAGACCCAGGTACAGCTATGGAGATGATGGAAGAGACTACGCTGGTGGATGGGAAATTTAAATACAAGAAACCTCCAGATGGAAGTACAAACAAAAATGCTGAGTTTGGTCATCACAGGAGCACTTCCACCCTTCGTTGGTCTGTGTAGTAGACTGGTGGGAAAATAAACAAGATTTTGAAGTTTAAGCTTATGTAGATTGATTCATTCATCAACCAAACTTCAATTAATATTTCTCATGTTAAATATTGAAATGTGATTAAAATGCGATTAATTTCGATTAATTAATTACAAAGCTCCTAATTAATTAGATAAATTTTTTTTAATCGAGTCCTACCCTTAATATATATATACTGGCTCAGATAGTAAGAGCAATGCAGAGAGAGATGAGGTTATTATAATGTCCATGTCAAGGGCTTTTTTCATCTCTAGCATTGCAGCAGGTCAACTGGTTTGTTCAGCAAATGACTGCAGACATGTTGTTCTTACGTAATGCAGATGCATTCTAAATGCAAGTGGACTAATTTGCCTAATCTGTGTCTTTAGACCACATAGAAATGCAGTCAACCAGTGAACTGAGTAACCTTTCAGGTTCTTGAAATGTTCTGAGACTCAGGTGTGTGTGTGTGTGTGTGTGTGTGTGTGTGTGTGTGTGTGTGTGTGTGTGTGTGTACTTCAGGGACTGAAAGTTCAGGTACTTTTTGTGGAAATGTGTTGCTGAAGGCATGTAATGATATTGGCATTCTTGGGGCACTTGTTGTGATTATACGATATACATGGAAATGAATTAAACTGAACTGATTTGAATTCTCACGTTTGGCTCAAAGCATTAACGTACAGACTGACATAGCTCTTCTTCTTCTGTCATTTTTGGGTTCATTGGCAACTTTGGCAAAGAGTGGATTTGTTGGGGATTATTTTCAGACTGAGGAATAATAGCTGCAGGATAGTGTCCATCAAAATAAGCTTTATTTATTTATATGGAAAGCAGTTGAGCTTTATGGCAAAGTACAGTTAAATATGTGAATCTTTGGATGCATACACAGTGGGTTTTTTCTGTTGGATTTGAAAAGTAATGCAGATATCTATGGTTATGATTAATTTTCCTTATTTAGCACAAAGCAAAGACAGTCTAATAACACGGCATTCTGCAGCCCAGATTGGAGTATAAATCTGAGGCCTAGAGGCTGTTTTGTGTGAAATAACGATGTTCTTTCAAAGTGAGAAATGTTGTACAGTCCTTCTATCTGACTACTTATACAGCCATCATTTCTTTCCCTCTCTCTGTGTCAGATAACAGCTTTTGATGAGCTTCAGGCTGATTTCAAGGTGCCAATCGATCAGGGCAACCCACTCCATGCGGTAGGTCTGCACTCCCTTCTTTTATTCATGCACACTTTCTTTACAGATTTCTTTTCATGATTGTCTTACTGTCTTACTCTACTGTGTTGGGGGGGAATGGAAAGTGCCACACAACCCAAAACATTACAAGAAGAGATTCTGTCTGTCCCAATGTACTTTCCTGTTTCTTCACTGTTTCCCTTTCCATTCATTTTGAATCAAGCAGCTGGCAACAGTCTAATCTTGTATGCCCTCCTCTTCTCACTTCCTGGCTGACAAGCAGACTCCTATTATAGTACTTCAGGCCAAAGCGTTAAGTATGAATGACTCATCTTTTACACAAAAAAACACCCTTGAATCCGGTTATAAATAAAATAGAAGTGACAAGCCACAAACACAGGTAAATGTGGAAGCTATAATTTGCCTGTAAATGATAATATTAACAATGCAAGCCGTTTCTAAACATTCAGCTCTAAAACCTCAAACTGCTGGATGTTTAATACAAGCTCAGTCAATCATATTGCTAAATGAATGTGAATTTTGAAAACATGCAGAGACACATCATTAACTCGTGTCATCAGTAGCTCTGATCTGTAATCTGTGGATTACAGATCAGACTCGAAAAGCAAGATTTGTATCAGTAACAATGGGATCTATAAGGTCCATCTATTCAGTTTTATGTTAAAGCTGCTGGTAAAGGACCAGTAGTTGGGAGGTATTCTGCACCTGCAGTGACAGTAAGTTCAGTTTTCAGTTATCAGTTTTCCACAAGCATCTTAACCCAAACTTCAACCTTCAGGAGATGCCAAACATTTTCTACTCTGTTCTAGTAAAATAATGATGTGTTAGAAAATAATTTACTTAGGATTTTTTAAAAATCTTTTTTTTAAAGAGCTCTTTTCAGTGATCTGTCATCAGTTTAACGTGCTGGTGTTGTGCTGCTAACCTTTCCGTGAAAATAACAATGACAATCTTTTAACACAGAACAAGTCTGATAATAATAAATCATTGGTGTCACAGTAATGGTTATATTCACACAAGAAGACAGTATGTTGACATCAGAAGGGATTCACCAATTCAACTTTTTCGGCTCTGATATGAATCCTCTGTTTCTGCAGATACCAATTATGAATCTGATATCGGTGTTAGCTTATTTAGCTTTATTCCTCACTCAGAGGAAGAGGCTGGGAGTCAAAAGTTATTAAAAAAAAAAAAAAAAGAATACATAAAATATATAAAACTACACAATTTGTATTTAAGGTAAAATGAAAAATAATTAAACTAATTTGTTTTCACGTTTCATTTTAGCTCACTGTGGGAGTCTTTAGTGTTATTCATGCTAGCGTCTCAGTTTCCTGCGCTCAGTTTTGCTAACACTGCCGCTCCTCACACTGTCGTAGTGGAGCAGAAGTCAGACAGGTTAAGGTCAGACAAGATGACAACAACTCATTATGTTACAGTAAGAGCAGAAAATGTTCCCAACAAGTGTTACCAAAGACTTGAGGGTGTAAAAGCAGATGACGGAGGAGGCATTGCCAACTGAGTCTTTCAACTGTGTCAACTCACGTGGGCACTGTGTGCAGTTACTGTAAGTTACGTACACACTGAAAACTACTTGAAAGAGAACCTACTGTCACAGCAGGTGCAGAATACCTCCAAACTACTGGTCCTTTGCCAGCAGCTTTAACATAAAACTGAATAGATGGACCTTATAGATCCCATTGTTACTGATACAAATCTTGCTTTTCGAGTCTGATCTGTAATCCACATGAAGGAAGTGACACTTAAAAAGCTGCAAGCCAATCTCAACTGGACTGCAAACATGAATTGTTTGGGAATAAATGCAAAAATGGCTGGATATCGGTCCAATGCCAAAAACAAAGACCATAAAGGTCCATCACTTCCTGTTTGGTCTGCTATCCCTTCTTAATTCACCACAAAGCGATGTGTTCGTCTCAGAGACTAACTTGTATGTTAAACTTAAAACACTTTGAAGCTTTCGTTCTCAGACAGATGTTCCACATTTGAATTGTCGGTTCTGTGGCGCCACGATTAAAGAGGATCATTTTCACATCCACATAATAAAGTCAGGGATAGAATCTCATGGAGGACAACATGTGTAATCTACTTGTTAAAGTACTTTTGTGGATTAGTTATGTGGGTAAGAGTTTTAGGAATTAGAAATGACAGTGAGAGGTCGTCTGTAGGTGGCATTTAAGTTCAGTTGGACATGGCAGTTATTGTGTAGATTTCATGGGGATGTTGGGTCATTAAGATGCTCGGCCCTGATGGTACAGTAATCAACAAATGTGTGATAAATGCTGAGAAAAGCAAAAATGAAACCCTATTCAAAGTATTATACACCCAGCTGATTATTTCATTCACCCGCTTCAGTCAAATGGCATGATACAGCACAACAAGGACAGTTTATGCTGCATTTAAGGAGTTACTGGTGGCTAATATTTTACAGACTGTGTGGGACCAGCCTTCTGGTTTCATGTCCAAAGAGTTCAGCAGATTTTTGGATGCAAAACATACAGTTTTTATTGTTGCCCTTTGCCTTCAGACTCACTTCTGGTCACACCCACAGTTCAGTTTATCCCTGATATGATTTAAAGTTTTGGGTTTTTGGGTTTGTTTGGTTTTTTGTTTGTTTTTTTTTGTTTGTTTGGTTTTTTTGGGGGGGGGCTAATGCTGGGATTTAGGCTCTTAGCATTTCTGTGCATCCAGTGTGCTATTTGAAGAGGAACATTTATTTATTTCAGCTTACAGAATATTATATTTTCACAATAGCCAAGTCACAGATTAACACCCCTGATTATACATACATCCCCAGCTCTCCCAGGCTGTCTGGTAAACAAATTGGATGTGCAGGGAATGTAAAATTAAGTTTTACAGCTGTGGTTTGCATGTATAATGCAAAGTTACTTCAACTAACAGAGTCTCTGCCTTAGCCTGTTTTTATTTTGTTTATTTTTATTTTTTCATCCCAATCTCATCTCTATCTGCTACCCTGCTAACACATAAGTATATTCTACTCGCCCACTCCCAGCAGCAATCAGGGGACGTTGTGGAGAAAGATGTTCTTCAGGGCTGGTTAGCATGGGAAACCTGCCCTCAGTGAAGTTGCTTCAGGATCAGTTCCACCCCTCTAAATCCCTCTCCCCAGGGTCCTCTGAGCTTTTACAGCTGGTTCTTAATAATGCACACTGCTACGGCACCAGCAGTGAGTCTGAAGGTGACATTGACTTAAGAGCTCTGGACAGTATAGCTTCTCAGGAGTATTGACGTCTATACATACATGCTTGGGGATGGGCGTCAGAAGGAGGGGAGAAAAGTTGGAGAACGATCAAGACCTATGAAAAAATTTGCAAACTGGGTGAAAGAGTTTAAGACGGAAGCTGGCAGACAGAACAGTGGAGAGATGGCTGAATGAGGATTTCGTAAGAGGCAAATGAAAAGGATTCTTCAGCTTGAAAGGCATTTTCAAAACAGTGCATTAGACCAGATTTCTCCACTCAGTACCACTTTCATATTTTGTCATATTTGCATATCATTATGCAATGCTGAACGTATCAAAGAAACCAGCGGGGAAATGGGTACAAAAGGTTCCATCTAATTTTCTTTTCCCTTCCCTTTCTTCTCTCTCTCCCACATTTCCTTAACCCGCCCCTCCCCCATCCCCCTCCTTCTTACATGAAACGCATCACTGCAGTCCATTTTAACATGGAAATGTGGCCTTGAATCGCATTAATACTTTCCGAAATACACGTTCATTAAAGGCATTGTTAAAGTTTTAGCTGCTCTTAAAGTTTTTATGATGGGTTCAACTTGATGTTTTCGTTTTCCACTGGATTCCCAGGGGCCTTGAAAACCCTAGAAAGTCTGTGGAATGGGGAAAGCTCATAATAGAGAAACAGAGCACTCTTACTCATTTTGACCCACATCTTGGCGTCTTGGTGTGTGGCTCTGCACTCTTTGCAAGAGTTGTCCTTGACAGTTAAAGTTTGGCTAGCTAGTGAGCCACCTCACATGGTGGCAGCATTTGTAATTCTTAAAACATTCTAAAACACAGCTACTATATTTGGTACTACTGCTAACTACTTTGTAAGCCGGAGAGAGCGGCAGCAGAAAAGATAGCAGGCAGCAGTGGCAGCAGTAGCTGATTAAGTCAGAAACTGCATGAAAAAGAGATGATGGGGTGGAGGTGGGTTGCAAAGTGGCTTACAGTGTGTTCAACTGTTCCCAGGATAAAGTGTGTTAAAGAGCACACACTATAAGGCATTTGCTGGTTTCTTTGTGTGCGCGCGTGTGTGCGTGCGTGCGTGCGTGCATGTGTGTGTGTGTGCGTGTGTGTGTGTAAATGAATAGTGCCGATAGACTGATAACCATCTGAGTTTGACTGCCAATTTCTATATAACGTGCATAAATATGACTAAAAATATCAAATTTTCCATGCACTATGCATGCATTTTGCTTTTGGAATTTAAAAAAACATTCTCTCATTTTTCTATCAACATTCTTGTCTCATTAATCTGGCGGTTTGCTGGTTTCATCCCGAACAGCCACACTCTCAGCCACAATCTCTCGAACACACTCTTACAGAAATTGTTGATATGATCTGTCTTTCCCCAACTTTTGCGTATTGTCTCTCAGCTTACTATTCTTCCTTCCACTCTTTCTGTCTCCATCTTTCTTTCTTGAAACCAGGCAGTCTAATTAGCAGTTGCTGTCAGCCTGCTCCCTCGGGGAGGAACCTCACATCGGGCACATTCTTCATGCAGACACATTCAGGTGCCATCGCTCGGCATCTCTGTCAATCCATCTCTCCTGCACAGTAAACTTTATGCAAAAGTTGCACTCGTGTTGTTTCCCCTCGTACTGACACAGACACACACACACCCACACACTCGCGGATGTGTAGGAGCAATCTCAACAGCTTGGAGGAGATAATTTTTGAAAAGTATCACATCACATGGAGGAATTGTTTTTATCCTTAAAAACATGGTTCTAGAAAAAAGTAGGGCTGTTTTACTGGAGTTCTGGTGGGTTTGAAAAGGTGTTTTTTAGAATCTGTACTTGTGTTTTTATTATTTTACGACAGGTTAGCTAAAGAAAATGGGGAACAGAAGTAGGATCTTCTTTGGGAACCATTCCTTTGCAAAACTGAACTATGTCATTGTTTATTTTTGGACTATAGTAAAATAGCTTTGCATGATTGTGAGTTTAACAATATTCTAATTTATCTCATACTGAGCCTTAGTGCAGTCCCTCATTTCATCCACTATGAAACAAGGTGTTTCAGCTCCCCCCCTCCTCAAACCAACTTCTGCATTCACTGGCCGTGCCTTTTAAAGAAAAAGGTGTGAACAGCAGGCGAGTGGGTGTGTGCTCACAGACTGAGATGACCTTATCAAAGATATACGCTCTTGTTGACATCATACAGAGCCGAGCCCAGAAAAAAACTGACACAGAGCATTTAGAGCAGTCTGAAGTCTGAGCTTTTGGCTCACAGGAATTATTTGTATATACACTGACCTCATTATTTGAAATTATGGCCATGTTTAATATGGACATGCACCATCGTAAAATTAAAGATTTGTAGACATGTTGATGTGATGTACAGAGAGTAGCCCCATAGTGCAGTGGTTTAAACACTTATCTAACAAGCACAAATCCCTTTGGGTTGCATCAGGAAAGTCATCTTGCATAAAAAGCTGCTAGTTCAAAAGACGTGGAGTGACCCTTGGTGAATGAGGGAGCAGCTGAAAGTAGCTTTTGATGAGAAGGGAAACCCTGTTATATTGTTTTATTCAATTTTATTAATAAATTCACAGCAGTCACTTCAAGGCCTTTTATGTTGTAAGGTTAAAAAGCCTACCATATTAGAAAGAAAAAAGCAAGAATGAGCAAACACTTGGCAACAGTGGCAAAGAAAAAAATTCCACTTAACAGGAAAAAGCATCCAGCAGAACCAGGCTCGGGGAGGGGCCGGCAATTTGTCGTGACCAGTTGGGGGGAAAGGACAAAAGACACACTATGGGAGAGAGAGTCAGAGTTTAAGCAGTTAAGGAAACCAGCGGGGTTTAAATCACCAGTAAAGGTTTAAATCACCGGCAGTCGGCCTTTCCCTGCGACATAATGAAGCATCTTAATCTATTAAACCTGCAGATTCAGGGACCGTGCAATTACACGTGTGATTGCCAAAAAAATGAAAAAAATAAATAAAAATCAGACCAGGTCTCCACCGCTGTGTTTGCAGCTGCTCTTTTTGCTGAGAAACTGGACACACTGCGCAGTTTACGCAGCGTTTTTCTTTTTCAGAGGAGCCACAGAGTCGTACGCAGTGAGGATGTGAGACTCTTTGGGAGCAGAGTTTAGGCAGCTGCTCTCTACTGTGTTGGCATTGAAGAAGATAACAGTGGAGGAATTATTTCCTTAAATTTATTTTAAGTAGCTAGATTTACAAATTAAACATTTTATTATTCAATATGACCAAAAATGAGTGACTGAACCTATGAACTCAACAGACAGGTGTTTACAGGGGTTAGGACAGGAAAGGCAAAGAGGAAATGATAAAGAGAATGAAAGCTTAGCTTCCATAGCAACATGTCATCAGTTCAGATCGTTCCAAAAGAATTGTTTATAAATTAAATTTTGTATAATCTGCATTAGAAGAATACAAGACATTATTTAATATCAGATCTTGGCCAGTCCACATTTTAATGACATTATTGTTACTGTGCCACTGTGTAAATGTGCCCAGCACTCTGAAGCAGAGTCTGAGTTTTTAATAATACACTGTAGATGGTGATTAAAATGAAATTAAGGCCCATGTTTGCTAATTTGTCTGTTCATTAGCTACAGCTAATGCTGAGCATTTATTACTGAACTTCTAACACCTCCTTTTTTTTTATAAGGTATGTGGACACACTTTAGTAGATGTTCTGTTATTTACAGTAACTGGACAGACACTCTCATGGTGTCAGTAAAATAAATGAAAACACGCACACCTACACACACACACACCAGTCACATCACTAATATTGTGTAAGTTCCTCAAAGCAATGTTTAGGTGGGTGTTCGGAGTAAAAGCAGCAGTAGCATGAATGTCAGAACATGAGGTTTGCCAGTGTTGTAAAGAGATGTTCAGTGGAGTACATACTGTACACGAACATATTGTATTCCACACAGTACTGAAAAACAGCTTGTTTTGCATGACTGTTAAGACTTCACACATTTCAGTGCCACACACGTAGATGCACACAAACACAGATGTCCTGTGAGGAAAACACATTTTACTATTTACTGCATTGTTGGCTCGAGTGTATTTTGTATTTTTCTCCTCGTGGCCTCTGATGCCTCTGGGACTGACTACAGCAAGGCTGCTCGCGCTGCCTTATTCCCACTCACTTTATTATGAAGGGATGAACCTTCAGCCAGGAGCGGTGATGATATTGCCTGAGCTGAAATCAGAGTGATCACTGAGAAAGCAGATTTTTGTTCTTTGAAATGTTTTGTGATTGTGAATTTTGAGCCTTCACTGTATTATTTTATTGGTTAGCATCCCACCAGCTGTACAAGCACAACAGAGGACCGCTTCTGTAGCCTCTTCAAACTGCCCCACACTTTATCCCCCTTGTTGCTCCTCGCCTGTCTCCTTTAGCCAAAGGGGAAATTTATTTCACTGCATTTAAACATTATGAACCGACTCCACCACTCCGTCTTTTAAGAGTTTATTATCCAGGTGTACTCAAGGCAGTTCATCTTAGCATCCATCAGGCCACCAGCAAACCATTAAGGGGTGGGGTTAGGTTACGGTTAGTTTCAGACACCAGAAGATGTTAGCTTTCACATCAGGCCTCTTTCACTCACTTAGCTGCTCAGCTCTGTTATAATGTTTCCCTTTGGGTGTGCAGAAGAGGTAAAGAATCCATATAAAGGGGCAGATGTGAACCAAACCATAACACCGACTCTGAACAGGTCACTGGTGGCCTTAAACTGGTCTGCCTCATTAAATGGAGGTAAAGTTTAAATTACCCACCCATGCCTCTCCAACCCACCCGTCCCTTACATTTCAGTTCTTGTTTATACTTCCATGCTGCTCACTTCCTTGTCAACCAAAGTCTCACTAAGTAACATTTCAAAGAGGCATCAGCCTAATTGCTTGCTAATGAGTAGACAGTTGTGGGGGAATGTGTACACATACACCCACAAACACACATTACTGAACTGAGCAGCATATATTTGTGTGTCCTCATTCACACCCAGCAGGAGATGAAGGCGAGGGGAAATGGTGCAGGAGCGAATTGGACCGGTCCCTGATGAGATGCTCAGTCTCGGACATTAGCGGTCGAGATAATTGCCTATCAGACAGAGTCCGTCATGGCTGTTGTGGCACGTTTATGTCAGATTGACAGGAGTGCGTCAGTCTAGAAGTCTAGTGCCTGAGGGTGCTTCACAGGAAAGAGGCAAAGCTAAAAAAAAAAAAACATGCAAGTCTGTGAATATAAATTCTTACCGAGCACTTTTCAGCCATTCCTCCTCTCAATAATGGACTCACCCTTTGTCTCATTAGTGTGTTTCAGATATGCAGATTTCAAAATTAAAGTTCCTTCAGCTAAAATGGCTTTTCCATATATTTAGAATAGTTCAATGTAAAGTTTCTATAATCTATATTTAAATCTATATTTAATTTATGTTTCAAGTTTCCTTTAAATCAATTAAAATCTAGCTGTTCACCGGGTCTGCATCTGAAAAAATAAAACTATAAAAAAAAAAATGAAACTATAAAAACTAAAGAATAAAAACTAAAGCTGTTAAATGCACATCTAATTATTAATTTAGCAAATGATCAGTTGTAATCCATCAGATTCTCCCCATCATAATGATAGAGCATTGATCGGTAACAGCATTTTAGCTGAGTTTCCTTCCTGGCTTCAAATAGGCTAAAGTTTATTAATGCAGTTAATAAATGCAGTAGGTATTTTACACATCTTATTGACCAAAGTGCTTAAAGTGCACTTACATTCATACATCTGTAAGGTGCCTTTGTTGTTATGGATACTCGCACTGCAGAAACTGTGTTGCTTTCGGTTTGTATTATGTGTGTAACCTCTTCATATACTTGGCATGGAAGAAGTGACATCCTGTACCAAGTCTTAACACCTGAGTGCTATAAAGCGATACAGTGGCCACCTTCATTTTTCCACCATGTTTCACTTATTTTCTGCACTCTGCTCTCTTGCTCTTCTTGCAGTGGTGTTACCTCAGAGTTGTTTGCAGCCTCCAACACAGGAACCTCTGGTTTCATTATTTACAGCGCAGACATAAATTAATCATTTTCCAGGAGGAACCTCTGTCGCAGGGTGTACTTCTTAAAAATAATAATCAAATATTCCTGTTTACATCCTCATCAGTTTTAGGAAATTATATATTGGTGTTCAGAGTAAGAACAACATTTCTGCTTCTGACCTTCAAATACCAGCGAGCCAAAGTCGCTCAGAGCGGAATGCATTATCTCATAACCACAGTGTAATATAAGGGATATAATAGTTGAAATGTGAACAGTTGGTTCTTGATTGCAGTGTGTTGGATGTGGGATCAATGGGCTGTTGTGAAGAACTAAGAAATTTGGACCAAATCATTGAGGCCAGACAGTTTGGTCATAGCATCCCCAAAATGTATCAGTATGCACCAACAGTCAAAAAACGAGGGACCGAGTCTTAGATGATCCTCCACTGAGGTCTCGGTGTCAGATACCACAGGGCATGTTCTCTTCCCCTGATCGCTGCAGATTGCGCCGGGATTTTCATACTAGGTTTGGGAAGTTACTAAGGTTATTTTATATGGAAAAAAAGAATAATACTGGCAGACTTAATGTGAAAGCATCATCGGTGGATTTCTTAATAGCCCCTTCCATAGCCGCTGATTCCAACTTTGGCTTCAGCAAATTTGTTGTGCCAGTGCCAAAATAAGGTTTGCCCAACCAGTCTACATGTGCTTTGTGGACTTGGAGAAGGCATTCGAACGTGTCCCTTGGGGTATCCTTTGGGAGGTCCTGCGGGAGTATGGGGTGTCTGGCCTGTTGTTGCGGGCCATTCAATCTCTGTACAACCGCAGTGAGAGCTTGGTCCGTATAGCGGGTTATAAGTCAGATTCATTTCCTGTGGGTGTTGGACTCCGTCAGGGCTGCCCTTTGTCACCGATTCTGTTCATAATTTTTATGGACAGAATTTCTAGGCGTAG
>JASGAU010406743.1:0-10140 GCA_030220045.1 Australoheros facetus
AGTTCTGAAACGTCTTCAAGATACAAAAAGAAGTCCAGTCGCCTTTTTCAAGCTCCAGAGACTACCATGACCTGGATGACTGAGAATCTACACAGACATATGATGAAACTAAGTCAGTTTTAAGTTCAAGCATAAACTTTCATGTCCATATACCTTAAATTAGTGTCCAAACGGGCGATCGGTGCTTTTCGACAGGTTGAACTTCAGTGACTTTGCAGAATGTCGCAGCGATTTTAACATACCTGTTATAAGCTAACAAGCCAGCGCTAGCGTTAGCTGATAACGTCACAGTTCTACCATGAATAATTAGACGTACTACTGTTTCAGCGGTTAACTTTCTACTGTAAGTCTATTTTATTTTAAGCTTTTTCAGACTTTCAGTTTAAATCACAGAAAGACAAATTTATTTTGCAGCTCACCAAATTAGCTGGCCAGCACTAGCATTAGCAGATAAGCTCCAAGTTCTACTTTCTTATCCAAATCCTGTTAAGCTTGGTTTAAAAAAAGAAAAATATTCACCTTTTATGAAGTTAATCAAATAAGTCTAATTAATTTATTTAGTAGTGGCCTCACACTGGACATGTTACTCAGAGTTATGCTTATACTCACCAGAGATAGAAGACAATCAGAGACTGCTTCCTCATCCTTGGTGTTCGAACAAGGTCAAAGAATGAGTGTTTGTTCTTAACAGACTTCTCTTCAGTTTTACATGCCTGCTGAAAAAAGAGTAAGCAAGTAAGTAAAGTTTATTTATATAGCGCTTTTCACAGACAAAAAGTCACAAAGCACCGTACAATAATTAAAACACAATGTCAAAAAACAGATAAAACACCGTTAAAACATGTTAACATTACCAATATTAAAAAGAAAAAGAAGTCAGCAGAAAGCCTGACTAAACAGAAAAGTTTTCAGCTGTTTTTTTTTTCTTAAAAACTCCAGAGTCAGCTAAATGGAGATTGAGTGGTAAAAAGTTCCAGAGCTTTGGCGCCACTGCTTGAAAGGTCACCCCTCCCAAACCTTAGTCTTGTACGTGGGACAAATAAGAGATTTTGAGAATGCAGCAGTATGTTTAACGAGTAGTTGGGAAATATAGTCAGGGGCTTGTCCATTTAGTGCCTTGTATGTAAGTGTGAGAATTTTAAACTGAATTCTAAAAGTAACTGGGAGCCACTATAAAAAGAATAAAATGGGGTAATGTGTGCTCGTTTGCTCGAGTGTGTTAGGAGTCTAGCTGCTGCATTTTGTATTGCTTGGAGGTGTGAGAGAGATGATTTGTCTAAGCCGGTAAAAAAAAGGGCATTACAATAATCTAGGCGCGATGACACGAATGCATCAACAATATTTGTTCATGGGTGAGAGTGAGACAACAAGTATCAGCGTTTGTGGTTGAGGCTATGAAGCAAGTACAACAATGCTGTTTGAGTAGTTTGCATATTTAAATGATACCTATTTATCTAAAACGTATGCAAATAAGCAGTGGCTCTGTCTGAATTACAGTAGGAGGATAATATTAGAGCACCTGTGTCATGTAGTGAGTATTCGCACTGCTAATAAAAGCTATGTTTGATATTCATTTATCATGAAACATACTTATTGCTTGTTTATCTTTGCTTTTAGTTTTTTTTTTTTTATGATATCCGCTATAATGTAAGGTGTGTCTAACTACCATCCTACCAATAGCACCACCTGAGAGAGAGTGTAATGTGAGCCGCAGGTCAGCAGAGCCGAGTGTGTAAACACAGAATGTGTAAAAAGTACAGCGCTTATGGTAGGTAATGTGCGTTTTGGCAGCACTGCAGTTGTGTGCATAAAAAAAGAAATTGACATGAGGTGTAAGAGTACACTGAGCTGAGTTTCCATTGCAAATCTAGCAGCTGATGTGTGAGCTGCAGTTACTGAGCCTGAGCACATTCCCAGAGATAGTGAAAGCAGAGATGTTAGGCTGCTGCTAACAGATGAAGGCTGTATGCACTAAGGACACTTCAAGATTGAAAAAACATGTCGTCTGCCAGAGCGGTACCATTGAGGCTTAAAAAAGGCAAAGTGCAAAAAGCAGTGGGTGACGTTACAGTGATTACATCCACCGTCAATGGCAAGTCATTCGCAATCTTGCAAAGCAGGATTGCGAATGATGCTGATAAACTTGGTGCCAGTTTATCAGCATCAGAGGAGCAACATTTAAGCCTCGTCCAGACAGGAAGTGACTAGCAGCGATGTGGCGACCAGAGATCACAGAGAGTCAGTGACATTCAGGGAAGATGGGTGAAATAATCACTGGTGACGCGTAAAGGGCAGGTTGGTGAAATAACCTTTTCTCAACTTCGAGGCGATTAATTCAACTTCCAGTGAGCGCGCAGGATACTGTTGGCTGACAGATGACAGAGTAGTAAATACCAGAGAGAATGACCCAGGCAACTGGAGCCTGGAACATCTGCTAGCGACCAACCATCAGCGACAAAGTGATGTGCAATGTGTGAATCACTTCCTGTGTAGACAGGGCTTTATTCCTGCGACTGAACTGTCACTACGACAATACCAGATGACACAGCAGCTTCCACATCTAACATAACCATAAAGCCCATACAGCACATAAATTATTTATTCAACAAACCAACATGGCATCACAGCTGCTTGAAAACAAAGTTCAATATGCAATCATGAAAGCAAACCTGTGCTGAGATTCAAAAACTAATTTTACCTTTCAGCTGAGGTGGCTGAGAAGACCTTAACTCTAACCATTACCATAACTACGATGTAGCATTATCATGCTTCATTAGAATTTTTTTTTTTTAGACCAGGTTAATAGAATAATTTCTGTGTCTGAATGTTGTCATGAGGCTGATTTAAAAAAACAAAACATTTGCCAGAGTTTGTAAAAGCTCACTCTGCAGTAGTGAGGGAGACAGATTTACTTGTATTTTAATTCTCCCAAATATCTTTTATCTATAAAACCCAAAAACTGTTCGTTATGGCCGTACAGTTACACAGCTGTTGCTGACTGAATTTGGTGATATTTTATTTTAGGTGTTTATTAAAAACAAAAACAACACTAGAGCTAAATAGGTTAACAGTAAGAAAACTGAAATGGATATTTGAAAATGTACAGTAATATAACAGTTGTGAACATGTGATGGATATCATCTAGAACTGCTACTTATTGACAGTCTCATCAAAAGATCCACTAAGACCAACACTATTGCTTAGTCAGCTACATAGAAGGGCCAGTTCCATAATTTCAGCCCATGACAGGAAGAGAAACTTGTTTTAAGACTCCAAAATGACAAAAACAACATATTTTCTCACTTCCTTTTGGGTAAGTGTCTATTAGCTACATAAGCAGCTTTTCAAGGTTTTAAAACTTTCAAGGTTTTAATCTGGTGCTCTTGATAAGAATCCAAACATCATCAGTTTATTTGCAGTACAGAGCATGCTAGGAAGGTCAAGCAGACAGTCACAATCGCAGTGTCTAAGTGATATGAAGAACAAGGAGTCCTGCAACAGGATCTACAGCTTCCACAGACCCTGATATCAGCTTTAGAGGGCTCTAACCTTGAGCCTAAGCTGCAGCTTATTAAGCATGTGGGCACCAACCTGCAGCTTGAAACATTCATGAGTTAAAAAGTCTTGATACATGCTCAGCCATTCAGGTAAGGAAATCCCAGAAGTTGATTCTGTTGATCTGAATTTAGATGAACATCAACATTGTGATGGACAACATTGTTGTTGAAACAACCCTGTGGATATGGAAGCAGAGCAACTTTTGATAAAACCTAAAGACTGTCTCAGCAATGCAAAACCCCCAGCATCCAATATCAGCATTGAGGAGAGGTAGGCACTTACGGCACTCTGCAAGGATAACATCATCATCATCCTTCTGGTAGACAAGGGTAGGTGCCCAGTTTGCTGAACCAGACAAACTATTGAGAAAATTTTGTCACTGCTTAGTGACAAAAATACTTATGAGCACCTGAAACAAGATCCAGGTAGTGGTTACAGCAAGATGGTGATAGATTGTCTGAAGCAGTTAGAGCAGGAGAATGCTATTGACTGGACCTAATACCACAGGTTATACCCAGGGGAAGCTACACACATGCTGTATGGTTTACCCAAGATACATAAACAGGGCGCACCTTTAAGACCAATTGTCTTTATGATCAACTCTGTTACATACAGCATGTCAAAGTTTCAACCTGATGGCGGCGGCTCCAAACACCACATTCAGAACACTTTGCATTTCATGGAGAAGGTGAGAGGTGTCATTATGGAGGCAGATCAAACTGGTCTCGTATGATACACCTCTCTTCACTTGTGTTCTAGTTACTGAAGCAGCGGAGGTCGTTCGTAACAGATTACATGAGCTCACCCTCAGCATCAGGAACACCCTGAGCAACGTCCAAGTGTGTCTGCTTTGGGAACGCTGTCTTCAATCCACATATTTCACATGCAAGGGCCAGACAGAAACATGGGTGCACCGATAACAATTCCCCAGTTTCACTCATTGTGGTCAATTTTTATATGGTGGAAGTGGAAAGAAGGGCTCTGTTATCCTATTCTGGAATATCACCGAGCCATTGGTTCAGGCTTGTGAATAACACCGGGGTAAAAATCTCAGGGCTCCCTCCCCTCACCCTTAGCCAATCATGGCAGATGGCTGACCCTTCTTGAGTCTGGCAGGTGGATAGCACAAAATTGATCGCATTTAATAACAAAATTATATTGATATCCCCTCTAACAACCTGGAAATTCCACAGCTAATGCTAACTATCTAGCTATAACTGATAAAATCTGCAAGCCATGGTTCTAAATTGACAGTGAGCTGAATATATGAAGCTGCTGTTGCCCGGCCAGTCTTTAAAAAATATTTTTATTATGGATGTGCCACCGCTATTGTAAAAATGCACCATGTGCTGTGGAGATGGCAATCCAGAAGAGGAGGAGGAGGAGGAGACTTGCAACAAAGGCAAAGCAGCAAACACCAGAGGACTTAGAGGCCTGCCATAAAGCATCAGTCAACACAACACTCAGAACATCCGTCTCGAGTGGTGTTTGTAGAATAACAAACACACTGATAGTTGTTGAGAGAGAAAAAAATCTGTAAGAGAGATAATTAATCTGTACCTGACACATCTCCAGGTCTTTAATGAGGGGTTTCCCATTTATTTGTGCTGCCCTCTGAATCAGTTCCCATGCTTCCTCTGTCCTGTTGTTGGCCATTAACCAGCGCGCAGACTTTGGCAAAACCCTAAAAAATATAAAAGCTCAGTTGCTCTGTACACACATGCTTGACTCGAGGTGCCTCAGGGGGACACTGTGACGTGTCACATCGGCTAACACTAAAACACTGAAATGGAATTCAGCTATTATTCACTTTTTGTATCATAAAGCAAGGGACAAACAAGAAGAATTCAAAAAGTACTTGTGCTTTTCTGTAACACTACACTAGCGTGTGAGGAATTTACTATAAATCATGACAATGAGCACTGGCTACAGATTTTATTTTCTGAGCCACAATTTTCACAAACTCAGTCTGTTCCTTATTATTTTAATAATTTGTTTATTAATTTATTTTTGATACCGTTACCAGATCATTTTTGGAAACTAGTCAACATGCCAGGTTGGGCTGCTCCCCACTCACCAGATGTAGAAAATAAAGAGGAAGCCGGGTGCAGATATAGCCAACTGTAGTTTACGCCAGTCTCTTATGAGATATGCCACGCCAGCCAGAAAAATGTAGCCAAAGCCAAAGAAGTAGTCAGTGATTATACCGGCCAGCATCCTCTGTTTTGATCCAGTCCATTCTGTGCCTGTGTATTAAGAACATGTTAATACACAGAAGTATGCACACGCCAACAAAAAATACTGTATGCGTAATGCACACTTTGTGTGACATGCACCGTTATGAAAAATGTTATTTTGTTAACAGAATATAATGTAGAAAAATTAAAGGAACTCTCTTTAATCAGAGTTTAGCACCAAGTCAGTTAAACCTCTGGGATACTGATCTGGTCAGTTAAGTATCAGAGGGGGGGTTATTAATCAGTTTCAGTTGCTTTGGTGTTCATGAAATTAACAGCAGGTGCGCTAGAGGGGCAACAATGAGACAACCCCCACAAGAAGAATGTCTTTAAAGCAGGATCAGTATCTGCTCCTTTGTGCATGGAGGAACAGGTTGGCCTACAGCAGCCACCGGTGTGAATGTCTCTGACCAATCAGAAACAGACTTCATGAGGGTGGCCTGAGGGCCCGACGTTATCTAGTGGGCCCTGTGCTCAGTGCCCAGCACCGTGGGGCCAGAACTTGCAGGTCCACCACTGGTACCCTGTGCTTTTCACAGATGAGAGCAGGTTCTCCCTGAGCGCATGTGACAGATGTCAAAGGGTCTGGACAAGCTGTGGAGAACGTTACACTGTCGTACCATCGCTCAGTATGACCAGTTTGGTGGTGGGTCAGTGATGGTCTGGGGAGGCATATCCACAGAGGGACACACAGACCTCTAAAGGCTAGGCAACGACACCCTGACTGCCGTTGTCTCATTAGGCGCAAGCCCCGACATTATCAGACATGCATACTAGCATGCGAGGGCCTTACAATAATGATATTTATTTCAGCCAATAATTTTGTACATCAAAATAAACAAATAAAGCACTGGC
Organism: Australoheros facetus; assembly: GCA_030220045.1. Taxonomy (NCBI): domain Eukaryota; kingdom Metazoa; phylum Chordata; class Actinopteri; order Cichliformes; family Cichlidae; genus Australoheros; species Australoheros facetus. Next base: position 6,651 of record JASGAU010406743.1, read on the forward strand.
CCCAAAAAGCCAACATTAGTCAGTCTCCCCTTGAAACTATTTTCAAATTCAAGCTTTTTTAGATTTGATGAAATGTCACTGCACGAATACTCTGGAACTTTTTCCAAAAGTTAACCTGCATGTGTCAGACTGGTGGAGTGTCACTTTAACACCATGGTTGATCCTAAGCATTCATTCATTATTAACTGATAGAGAGCAGGCTATTTTTACACTTCCTAACATTTTATGGTATGTATAAATATGGATTTTGGTCTATAATACTATGTTTTGTAATCCTGTAAGCACTGAGCATCTACTTCTGTACTTGGAAGATAAATGAAGTAGATGCTCAGTGCTTATAGATTTTTGTAAATAAAGTTATTGTAAATAAAATCCCACTTAAACTGCAGTTAAGTGCCTAAAACACTTAACTGCAGTTTTTTGTAATTTAAGGAAACATTTCCTTTGGAATATAATAAACCGTAGAATTTGACAATTCCAGTCAAAGGATAAGACACATATTGTGCACCCATCCATCCATTCTCTTCCGCTTATCCGGGGCTGGGTCGCGGGGGCAGGAGCCTAAGCAGAGAAGCCCAGGCTTCCCTCTCCCCAGCCACCTCCTCCAGCTCATCCGGAGGGACCCCAAGACGTTCCCAGGCCAGCCGAGAGATATAATCTCTTCAGCGTGTCCTGGGTCTACCACGGGGCCTCCTCCCAGCAGGACATGCTCGGAACACCTCACCCAAGAGGCGGCCAGGAGGCATCCTAATCAGATGCCCGAGCCACCTCAACTGGCTCCTTTCGATGTGGAGGAGCAGCAGCTCTACTCTGAGCCCCTCCGGCTGAGGACCATGGCCTCAGACTTAGAGGTGCTGATTCTCATGCCGGCCGCTCCTGTAGGCCCACCACCCGCAGGAGGTGTCGTAGGGGTCGGGTGCAATGTGTGTCGGGCGGTGGCCAAGGACGGAGGCCCTGGCGGACCGATCCCCGGCTATTGAGACTGGCTATTGGGATATTGTGCACCCATCAAATGTTTTATCTGCAGTATTAACACTTCATCAATATTTAGTATCTTTAATCTATCTTTAATTTCTGTTTCCATGTATTTTTTCTTGTATTCATGATTTTATCATGTTAAAGCACTGAACTGATATTCTACAGGACACTGACCTAGGACAAAAGCATTCATAATAACACCAGAGATGGATGTTCCAACCATAAAGCGAAGGGCAGTGTAGATGTAGAAATTAGGTGCGAAAGCAGCAGCGACCCCAAAGGTAGCCTGGCTAGCCAGGTTCACAAGGATAATTATCCTGCGACCATATCTGCAACGAAAGATTTCAGAAGTTCGTCATTCCAGTAAATGGAAAGTGAAGTGCAGCAGGACAAGAATGCATTCTGCTCTGAAGATGTTTAACTTACTTGTCAGCTAAGTGTCCAAACACAACAGCTCCAACAAGGAGGCCAAACATGTAGATGGATGCACCCATATTGTTCAGGCTGGCATTTTCACACACCAGGTCCCACTGTGAGGAAGAAAGGCAGGATGTTTGAGAAAAACATTTTAAGAACCATCTGGGAGCTCTTGAGCAGTGGAAAACAGACAGGCAAAAAATTGAATGTTTCACTTTGCTAGCTACTGGTCACAGTGCTGTGAATTTGAGCGTGTGTGTCTAACAGCTCAATACTTGGTCATACCTACAGCTACCCTAAACAAACACTTCACTTGAGGATGCACTATTAGCCGGATAGCTCTGGCCATTCATCTGCTGGTAGTGCTAACATGGATTTTTCACATTTTTCTATGAACACAGAAGTTTAACACCTTATTTTATACTCTTTAACCGTATTTGCAATGACAGCCTGACCAATGGCAAGACATCGTGATGACATACAGTAGGGTGATGTAAGTAACGCTGCACTTTGTTTAAGTCTTGTCAATTGACAGCCATCTTGAAATACCTATCGGAAATTATTCAGGCAGTTTTTTTTAAACATTCTCTAAATTACTTTAATTTCAGTGGTCACCAAGAAATAAAAACTGCACATAGAGAATAACCGGTCAAAATTCCAAATAAAGCTTCCCCTCTGAGCATTATACGTCTCCATATTTGCTGTTGTGGAATTCTCCCATAACTTTAAATTCAGGATTCTTCAAGTTCCACGTGTCTCTCAGTGACGTGGAAATTGTCTCTGACTGGATATCTGTGATATCGGGAACACTGCACCTTTTCGGGATGTGCCCTGAGCCTTTGTAGTTTTGAATTTATTTAATAAAAGGAAAATTATGGCTAGATTTAGAGCAGAGCTTGTATTTGGTGGTCCACAAGAAATCTCTTCTGTTTGAGTTCTAATGTTGCATACCAGTTTAGCATCAGAAGCTAAAATGCACCAGAGCTCTGTGCATCTTCTAATCAAATGACGATTAACTTATAGTCTCCTAAATCAATTGCAGATCTCTTAGTTCCTGCTCAGTTACCATATTTACCGGGGATGAATTCTCACTGACCTACATGTGACATTACCTAGCCCAATCACATCATTTTGGTCATGTAACTGCTTCTGCTCCCCGCCCCTCACGTGTATGTTTCACAAGCACTTTCAAAGTATGTGGGGATGCCTAGAGGGCCTTGCAGTGCACGGGTCCATCTCTCAACTTTAACCCCATTTAGTCCTGTCTCAAATGTCACCAGAGGTCACTGTAATAAAGCTGTTAAGTCCCTCCACATTCCATAGCTGCATGTTGAACACATCTGGTTTTATCTGAGAGGCTGCTGGTTTTTCACTCACCTCAGTTACTACGGTGTTTTGAAATGTCTCATTGCTGTACTCCCACCCCTCGTGGCAGCTGATTGTAGGGTGTCCATCACCCGTAAATACGGAAGTGCTATGGTTTAAAGGGATGGTGCAGGACAGATCAGGCTGTCCATCAGGGGTGGTTAGAAGGCTGAAGTTTGAAGAGGCTGGAGTGCCTGCTGAGGGCCTGGCAGAACGGCATAAATGAGGAGGTACGGCTCCGGTGAAGACTGAGACCAGCATGTGGAACGCCAGGAAGATCTGAGGTAGGCAAATCCACACATACAAGATCTTCTGGAACTTCCCAAAGCCTCCAATAACAGAGAGGATTTCATCAAAATTCATTGCTCTGGCCGTTGGTAAATGCACAGTTAAAATTTGCCTTATTAGAACTAAGCAGCTCAGAAAGTCCAAAAAGTGCTTCTAAAATGAAGCTGCAATAAATGCACAAGCAGATAAAACGTCAGTCAAATGTCTGAGAAAAAAAAGTTGGAATGAATGCCTGCACCAGGCTGATGATTAACAGGCAGAGAGACGGTCTCATGCAGACGCAGTCACACCTGCGCTGTGCTGCACTTTGAGAGCAACCTGTGGCTGTCTGCAGGAAAGCGTGCAGCTCTCTGAGAGTGATCTAACCTCAGAGTGATGGGAGTGAACCAAACCAGGAGGGAGGTGTTTCCTCACTGTGGGAGGAGCTGCTGTGTGGCGATCG
>JASGAU010406743.1:10146-29984 GCA_030220045.1 Australoheros facetus
CCCCCCCCCTTCTCAAAAAGTTTCATAAGACTAAATTAAGTAATCCATTTTGCATTTTTACCAAGAATTTGTGGCCATCTTTCAGTTGACAAACAACTTGATTCAGTGGAATTATTTGCACAGTATTGCTCTGTTTGCAGTAGCAAACACAGATCAGAAACAGGTTCTGTTTGTTTCTGAGAAAACGCACGACTCTACTGTTCTTGTGTTTCAGTTGTCAGACTAGTTTTGTTGCTGTCAGCAGGAGTGAAACATATGAACACCCCCGCAGTATAGAGTAATTCTTCTGCCAATGGCATGTGGGGGAAACAAAGGTCTTTGGTGGTGAGACAAAGAATCAGATAGAAGGCAAGGAGAGATTAGAGCAGGTTTGACGACTACTGTATGCCATTCTATCACTAATTACTCAACATTTCCCAGCCTTATCCAGTCATCTCTTGGCTGTTGTTGCTGGTAGAAGTGTTTAAACATGCTTATCTTTTGTATAATCCTCATGCATAGCAAGTGTTGCAGTGTAGGTATGCATTATAAAGAGCATTCGTGACACTGGAACGGAACTCCCAGGGGTAATCTGAGAAGACAGGTTAAAGGGTTTACTTCAAGAAAGACTTGGAGAGTAGTTTCAGAAAGTGATCAAAAAGGACCAGAGGCACTCAGTGCAAGGCCTCCTGCAGCAGAGACTATTACACTATTACTATTTTTGACAGGAAGAGAAAGTTGTTGCTTCCTGTGTAAATAACTGTACTATAAAAGGCATCTTACAGTGTTCAGCTCTGTGCCATCTGCAGTGCTACCCATTCCACCATGCAGCACCATCTTGTGGCGACATCAGAACAAATGTACCTGGACGAAGGAGCAACAAACTGATATATTTCAGTATTCGTGCTCTTCTGTAGTCCATGTGGTAACAGTGTGTTTCATTAACTCTAATTAATCAACTATAAAAGCTTTCCCTGTTAAAAGCAGTACATCCAGAATCCCTCCTTTACGTTCTTAAGGCCTTGGTGACATTTTAACCCTACTGGTGACCCAGACTGTATGTCCGTTTAGCTTAAAGGTCAGTCCTGAATAGGGATGCTTAAATTACTGGATGTTTTCCAGCAAGCATGTGGGAAAACAAGGAACATTCAGGAGAGTGGAGCTGTTCTGAAAATCTGAAGGGACGAAAATGTCTCCTATATGCTAAAACAGGTACCTGCCCGTTTTGAAAATCTCCTTGATTTTTCCTTGTTTCAGAAGATAGGTCATGGTTCCTGCACCATTAGAAAATCTAATACAATCTAATATCTTCTTTTGGCACCTCTGTTTCAGGGCCTCCATCTCACCTTATCCCTACCATCCTCCTCTGTCACACCAACCTTCTGCATGGCCTCCTTCACTACATCCGTGAACCTCCTCTGTGGGCTTCCTCTTTTCCTCCTGCCTGGCAGCTCCGTCTTCAACATTTTTGGTCGAGTATATCCATGATCCAGCTCAGCCTTTCCTCCCTAATGTTGTCTCCAAACAGCTCAACCTGAGCTGTCTCTCTGATTCACACTTCTACTTTTGTCCATTCTGACATCTTCAACTCTCCACCTGCAGCTTGGCTTTCAGTCATTTTGTGCCATCATCTCCAAATCATACATTATAGCAGGTCTACCATCTTGTAAAACTTCCCTTTAGCGCTTGCTGCTATCCTTCTGTCACAAATCACCCCAGACACTCGTCTCCACTCTCTCCATCCTGCCTCCACTCTCTTCTTCACCTCTCTTGTGCACTGTGCTTTGCTTTGGGTGGTTGACCCCAGATATTTAAACTCATCTACCTTCACTACTTCTGTTTCTTGCATGTTCATCTTTCACAACAACTGTTGCCTCAAGGCATAAGGTAAAGACCCTACAATAAAACAGAGAGAACCCCAACAGTCAAAACGACCCCCTGTGACTATTAGCAGCACTTGGTGTCAGTGGGAAGGAAAATCTCCCTTTTAACAGGAAGAAACCTCCAGCAGAATCAGGCTCAGGGCGGCGCAGCCATGTGCCGCAAGTGGTAGGGGGTGAGGGGAGGAAGACACCTGTCCACCTATCTCCTTCTCGTCCACACATACTATGTATTCTGTCTTGCTTCGGTTGATTACTTCTCTCCAGAGCATACCTCCACCTCTCCAGGCTCTCCTCCACCTGCTCTGTACTCTCACTAAAGATCACAATGTTGTCGGAGCCTCCTGGCTGACCTCATCTGTCAACTCATCTGTCCATCACCAATACAAACAAGAAGGTGCTCACAGATCCCTAATGTAATCCCACCCCCATCTATAACTCCTACCGCACACCTCACCACTTACTCACTATCCTGGAACATGTCTTGCACCACCCTCACATACTGATCTGCCACTCCTGACTTCCTCACACAATATCACAGGGAAATAATTTACTATATCACAAGATACAACTATTTGTTGAGTATACAACAATTTAAAAATGTAGTGCAACCACACAGCACAGGGTTTCTGCAAGCTGGGAAGCCAATGGAGCCTGTAAAAGATTTTATTTTGACATAAAGTAATGTGTATCTTAAATATGTGTAACTTATGCATATATAACTCAGCCTAAGTATGTGTTTAGCTGACTAGTTAATTAAAAATTTCAGCTTTTTAATGAAGCCCTATATTTTTCACTTTTTCATTCTCAGAGGGATCTCTGTTGAGACTTGTTCTAAGTGTAGTCCATTCATTGAGAAGGGTAACCTGAAACTGGAAAAGCCCAAACCTCTGTCAGAGGAGGATTTTATCTCTCCAGTCCTTAGGCTAAGATGCCATCTCAGCTATTTTGGATAGAAAACTTTATTGCACATCCTTGTCAGTGCTCATAGGTCACCTGAAGTGCTTAGACCCCACAGATATGTAGTTGTTCTCACTGGTGAAAAAATGCATAGTTGGTGCTCTATTGTAGCATCAATTCTGTTTGAGCCCCCTGGTGACCAAATTTGCCCAAGAGAACTCCGACATACTCATGGGTGTGTAAATATAGGGCTGTTAGTGTTATTGTAAATAGTTGGTTGTAGTTTGCTGTGAAACCCCAATCCAAAAAAGTTGCTTACAGCCCCAAGCAAAAGCCATGATAGCCGAGGAGCAGACTGGTTTCTGGAAGGGCAGATCTACATGTGAACACATACATATTACAGATTACTGACTACAAGAAGTGCTTTGACACAGTATGGTATGATGGACTCTGGGCATTGATCCTAAGGTTCAGCATCAGTAGAGGGCTCATCAACAGTATCTAGGCTTTTGTATAATATATCTAAAAGTGCAGTGCAATGTGGCAGCGAGCTCAGTGAATGCTTCCCTGCCTCCGTTGGCCTAAGACTCACAAAAGATTCACAAAAAGAATAGCTCCCTTTGAGATGAACTGCTTCTAGAAGGTTCTTGACTTCCACTGGACCAGCCACACTTTAAACCAGGAAGTGGTTACCAACTTTCTTGGCCCCCGTGAAAGTTTCATGGATATGGTCAAAAAGAAGAAATTTCCATGGTTCAGAGACATGAACCATAGCACGGACACCCTTGCCAACACAATTCTCCAAGGTTCGTTTGAGAGAAGAAGAGCGAGAGGATGACAGAGAAAAAAAGGGATAGATGACATCAAAGGATGGACTGGACTGAACTTCTGGTCTCTTGTGCATGCTGCAGAAAACGATGTGGGCCGGAGGTCCATACTGCAGAATGCCATGTTGCGTCGACACCCATTTGACTGTGACACATGATGATGATTCTGGTGTGTTTCAGATCATTGTCCTTCTACATAACCCAAGTGCCCTTGAGCTTCAGGTCATGAACTTCCTTCAGGATTTTCTGGTAGAGAGCAGAATTCATGGTTCCATCAATTATGGCAAGTCATTCAGGTCCTGAAGCAGCAAAGCAGCCTCAGATCATCACACTGCCGCACCATGTTTGACTCTTGGTACGATGTTCTTTTTATGAAATGCTATTAGTTTTATGCCAGATGTAACGAGACTCAAACCTTCCAAAAAGTTCAGCTTTTGTCTCATCAGTCCACAGAATATTTTCCACTAAATTTTGGGGATCATCAAGATGTTTTTTGGCAAATGTGAGACGAGCCTGTGTGTTCTTTTTGGTCAACAGTGGTTTTCACTTTGGAACTTGGAATGGATGCCATCTTTGCCCAGTCTCTTTCTTATTGTTGAATCATGAACTCTGACCTTAACTGAGGCAAGTGAGGCCTGCAGTTCTTTAGATGTTGTTCTGGGTTCTTTTGTGACCTCCTGGATGAGTCGTTGATGCACTCTTGGAGTAATTTCGGTAGGCCGACCACTTTTGGGAAGGTTCACCAAATTGTCTCTATGTGTGAATAATGGCTCTCACTGCAGTTTGTTGGAGTCCCAAAGCTTTAGAAAGGAATGTGTAACCCTTCCAGACTGATAGATGTCAAAGACTTTGTTTTTCATCTGTGGCATGATGTGTTGCTTTTTGAGATCTTTTAGCCTACTGTACTTTGCCATACAAGTTTTATTAAAGTGATTTCTTGATTCAAAACATCTGGCAGTAATCAGGCCTGGGTTTGGCAATTACTTTTTCACATAGGGCCAGGTAGGTTTGGACAGCTATTTTCCCTTAATAAATAAAACCATGTAATAGCTGTATTTTGTATTTACTTGAGTTATCTTTCTCTGATATTAAAATTTGTTTGATGTTCTGAAACATTTAAGTGTGATAAATAATGCATGTGGACGCATATAATGCACCCCCGTACAATGAGAGACTCAGGCTTTTGAACTGAACACTGATTAAAAAGCCTCTTTAGTCCATGTTTTCCAAAAGGAATTTCAAATCATTTGACCACAGAACAGTTTTCCACTTTTGTCTCAGCCCATTTTAAATGAGCTTTGGCTCATGCAGTGATTTCCATCATGCCTGTTTTTAATGTGGAGCTGCCTGAGGGCTCAAAGATCACAAGCATTCAATGCTGATTTCTCCAGATTCTAAGAATCTTTTAGCGATATTATGTAGTGTACACGATGAGATGCAGTTTTTAGCAGATTATTGAACCGCTGCTCATCTTTATATCTGAGAAATCGTTTCATTCTGTTTTCATTTATACACTTTACACAAGAGCCTAGCTTTTTTGGATTCGGGGTGTGGATCAGAGAAAATCCAAAATAAATTCAAACTGTATTTGAAATTACTCCAAGAATAGACTTGAGGTCATACAAGTTTTGTGTTTGTAAAACCAAAGATTAATCAAAATTAAAGTTTATACTTAACACAACACATTGCCCTCTTTGATTTCATTCAGGAAAAATCTTTTTCAGTGAAGAGCAAAAAGCCCCTCAGAGTCCCTTTTCACTGATTTCTTTTTAGCAGCTGTAATAGCGGAGTGTGTATTGTTTTCAGATTGGCTCTGTTCAGATGTGGGGAGGAGTTATTTGGGTGTTTCCTTCAGCAAAAAATCCATCCCTTTGTGTCAAATGGCTCAATTAAAATATATCAACAAAGTTACAATATGTTACAATATGCTAGACAGATGATAAAGGATAATAAAGGATCGTTTTTACAGGGTAGCTTCTGCTTATTTATTTTGACAAGTCCACGGTCAGAGTGAACAGTTTACACCCGCAGAGGAAATGTCTCACAGCTGGAGTGCTAAACTAATGTGTTGCTGGAGTGCAGCATGTCAGACCAAACAAAGAAGGTAATTATGGTCTTTACAGGGAGGCAGTGAGAGGAGGTGGGCCCTGCCCTCAAGCATAAGAAGAGACAATCCTTCAAGGGGTGAAATCATGAATTATTGGCTACTTTCTCACCTGCTGCAACACTTTCCACACATTACCAGTGACAGCAGTGACCTTTAAAATGAGAGGCTAATGTGACAAAAAAGGTGTCTGCTTTATTTTAATGATCACACACACACAGTTATATTTTTACTTTGATTAATAAATTCTTTTGGTAATGAATCACCTGATTCACTGTGAGCTGTTTTTGCATTTGGACTTCACAGAATGCCGGGAGAATCTGAAGTTTTCCCTCTCAGGTTCAATACAAAACATGAATGAGTTTCAACAGGATTGTGTTACTATTGTTTATTATTATTATTATTATTATTTAATATGGGAATAAAGGGGATTTTTAAATTTGCAAAATGATTATACAACAGTGTGAACATGTGATAAATTAGCCACTTAAATCACAGGTAATACAGATCTAGGCTATAATCATAGACTGTGGAAGAAAGATCAGAGCTTCAGTCCTGGATGATAAAGCTTGCAGTCCAAGTTCACAGCAGGACAGCAGCTTTAACATGAGTGGCTGGTGGGGCACCGGTGATAGCACTACAAACCCAGGGACAGAGTGCTGCTAGCTGCGCCCTCTGCCATCACCTGTGGTGGATGGTTGAGGACTATTAAGACTGTTTGAGGTGTCCTGTCAATGACTTTGCTTCAAAGAACACCAGAATAAACTGCTTTTGGCAGGAGATTTTATAGTATGTACAGAATGTGAAGTATCAAAATTGAAAATGTAATCTCAACATAATATGTGCTGTGTGGCTCTAAGTTGCCTTCTGCTGTTGGGCTAGCAAACTTTGAATCAGTAGGTGGTTGTGTGGAAAGTTTGTATCCAGAGCCAGTGGGAATTGACCCATGGTTGTAAGTGCAACATCCAGATACTCATAGAGCACATCATCTAGCCATACTTGATAGTATGAACACAATTATGTACTAAAAATGATTTGAGACAGGCTCTAGCCAGTGCTGAGGATCAAACTAATTGTCTATCGATAGGAAAGTTGGTGGATCAGACCCCGACTCCTCCACTCCGCCTGCTGAAGCATCCTTGGCAAACCCAGAGTTTCCCGAATGCATCCATTATCCATCTGCATGTATGAATATTAGACAAGTGCTCATAGATAAAAGTGCTGCATTAAGGTGTATGTGTGATTAGTTGAATGAGACTTGTATTAAAAAGCACTTTGAAACTGAAAATATGGACCATAAGATAAGCCTTTATGCTGATGATGTACTTTTCCTTGGGAACTCACAAGCTTCTCTTCCGAAAAAGATCACACTTATAGATGAGTTCTCATCTATATCAGATTACTCTATCAACTGGAGTAAATCAACAGTTTTGCCTCTGAATTGTAATTTTCAGAACACCTCCAGGACTCTATTAAAATCAGGTAATATTAGATATTTAGGGGTAAATTTTCCTGCCAGCCTCTCAGACTTGGTACGGTTAAATCATATTAAAAACAATAGAGGATGATCTCACACGTTGGAATACTTTACCTATATCACTTATGGGGAGAGTTGCCACCATTAAAATGATGGTTTTACCAAAGATTAATTATCTGTTTTCACTGATCCCTAATACACCTCCTGTTGCTTGGTTTAAGTCACTAGACTCAAATATCTCTTAATTTTTATGGAAAAACAAACCATCACAAACAAGTTTAAAAACTTTACACAAACCAAAACACAACAGCGGTCTAGAACTACCAAACTTTTATTACTATTTCTTAAGCAGTAGACTGCAATATATTTCAAGATGTATCAAAGCAAACTCGTTAGACAGCCCATGGCTGGATCTAGAACAAGCACTCTGTGGGAAAGCAAAAATCCCGGCTCTACCCTTCATTAGCCCCAGTATTAAGCATCATAACTGCTTTAAAAGCCTTAGTATAAACACCTCTCTGACAGCCTGGTGGGAATTTTTAAAAATAACCATCTTCACTTATCCCCTGTAAACTAACACCCTTTTGGAACAACCCAGATATTTGTCAGGAAAAGAAAAGACTGAATTTTCCGTTATGGCATGATAAAGGTATGAGCAATTTAGAACATATTATTCAAGATGGAAAGTTTATTACATTTCAAGAACTTATATCAAAATATGGAATAGCCAACAGTAATATCAACAACTGAAATCCATCCTGCAGGGAGGATTTAATCTCAATCGATTGGATTTAGAAATACCTACATGGGTAACAGAATTTTTAAACCTCTGTACCCCTAAATTGTTGCCAAAAATTATATAAATTAGTATTAAAAACTGATGATTCAGTTTCCCTCCCAATCGTAAAGTGGGAGCATGATCTCTCTGTCAACCTAGATCAAAACTTCTGGACATGTCTTCAAAATGACTAGAAGTCCCAACTTACAACTTATACAATATAAAATTCTCCACAGAATGCACTATACTGGACAAAGGATGTTCCAAATGGGCCTTTCACACTCAAACATATGCACCCACTGTACAAGCAAGTCAGAGGAGAACTATATGCATGCTCTATGGCCTTGTATACCTGTTCACAAGTTCTGGCAGAGGATCTGTGACGATCTATCCACATGGTTTAGCTGTTGTGTCCCAACTTCTCTCAGACTATGCATTTTAGGTGACGTCAGTGAATTATTTATGGAAGCAAATATATCACACATAGTTCTTACTGCCTTGTGCATCACTAAGAAAACTATCCTCATGAATTGGAAGTCAAAAAATAAACTGTGTATTACTCAATATAGAAATTTACTAGTAGATCAGATTAGTTTAGAGAGAATGTCTGCTTCTTCTAAAAACCAATTGAATGAATCTGACTCTCTTTGGCTCCCACTGATCAGCTCCATTACTTAGTGTGGGTGGTTGGCTGTGGGATCTGCTCCCGGGGTGCTTTCTGGGCAGCTGGGGATGGACTCCAAGGGTCCAGTGGCTTCCTGTGACTGGAGTCCTGTGGCTACTTTCTTGCGATGTCTGTGTGCTTGTCCTGGTTGTTGTTGGTGGTGGGGAGCTTGGGTGGATGCTACCTTGCGGTCTTGGGGTATGGGCCTGGGGGGCTTGGAGTGGTGGGTGCTGGCCCTTGACCGGGTGGCTGGTCTTCTCTGTGGGGCTCGGGGTGTGGTGCCTGGGGGCTGGGGGCCGGGGCCCTGGTGTCACCTGGCTCCTGGTGGGGTCCCTCCCTGTACTGGGGTGGTCTCTGCTGTCCCGGGCAAGCCACCGGGTGGGGTGGGTTGGCGTGGCCCACGATGTCTGGTTTGCGATTTGGGTGCTCTGGGGTGCCTGCGGTGTGGGGGTGGGGCGGCTGTCGTGGGGTAGTTGGGGTGGATAGAGCACCGTGTTAACAGCTCAGGCCAGTTTGTCTTGTCTCTTGTTTGTATCTATTGTCAAATGAATGGAGTGGCGTCAATCTCAGGTGCTGCAGTGCTCCGGGGTGCTGTCGCTGTGAGCCCTGGGAAATAGGGGTACCTACTGAGCCAGTGGTAGCTGGCCCAGCCCTTACCTGGGATGGGGATCGGGTGGGGCTTCGTGGCTGGTGGTGTCCTGGGGTTGTTGTTGGCCCTGGGGAGCCTATAGAGAATCTATAGCGCTCATCTTGGAAGAGTAAATATGTCTGGCACAACAGCGCATTCAGATTGCAATTCTGGTTGCAAAATGTGCCAGACATGACAGGCTTTAAAAAAAAACAAAACATGTTGAGTGCTCAACTGTACAAGCACTAGGGAGCATTTACCATGAATGTCTCCACAAGATTTCACAGCAATACGCTGATTACTTGTAGGCATAGAATATATATAGATACCTTGATATTGGATTTTTAAACTCATAAGGATTTGATAACAGCCTCAAAAATGTAATATTGCCTGGCATCTCATTGTTGAGAGTACTCATGGTAGTACAGCACACAGTAGCAGTAATTTGGTATTATAGGTGTTTCCATATGAAATCTCAAAGGGGTGCTGGTTTTATGAAAATGTAGGTGGGAAGTTAGCTATGAGAGGGACCTCTATACTCAGTGTAAATAATAATGGAATGTGAACTCAAATAGATGTCAGTCCACATTAGGTGGGACCACGCAGCTTCAGCACCACATTAAATAAACAGCACACAGTGAATGTGTTACATGAGAATTTTACACATGAATTTAGGTTTTATGTAGTAGCTTGTTGCACATGGTTTAAAGCTTTAACCTTTACTTTCATTCACATAAATGTGAGTAAGGTCCCCTAAGAATATAGAAGTGGGCAGGTTCTGAAGGCCTTGGAGTGGCCCAGTCGTTATGAAGACAAATATTTCCTCTCTGGATCAGTGAGGTGGGGGAAAGGTGTGTTTGAAGAGAGACAGAGGGGTGCTTTGTGCCCCTCTCCAGACAGGTCAGCTCTGCCACTCTCTCCCCACCCCACCCCATTCCATTCCTCTCTCCTTCTTGCAGCTCCCAGTCTCCCTCCCTCTATCCCACCTTCCTGCTCCCTTGTCACCCTGTGCCACTCCTGGAGCTTACACAAACCTTGACACTTGAGAGATGCTACTGCTTCTTTGCCATTCCCTCCTGCTCATCCTTGCTCAAGAGGTAAGAAGAGCACTACCCTTTTATCATTTCCTTTTCTCACGCTGCAGATAAGACAACACTTGATGCCACTCAGCAACTGCCTTATGTAAATCCAGAGGAAAGCACATAGCTGCATGTGATGCCTAGCTGTCAGTGAATTAGAAAAAAACTCTGACTTTGCCTTTTCATCTGTGGGTTCTTATGATCATATAATTGCATACAGACTAGTGTTACTAGATTCAATTTCAGTGTTTATTTGAGAAGCATGAGCTAACAAAAGACGAGCAAATTGGGAAGTCTTTGCATTTTAAGCTCCCGTGGACTCATTTTCACACCATGAAATGAGCTCATTCAGTAAACCTGACAGATAGGTTTCAGATTTTTGGCATAACTCTCAGTAACCCTTGGAAGCACTGAGTGGCAAGAGGTAATTGGAGCACAAGTGGTGCCAGGCCCGAGTTTCATCACAGGAAATACCAAGCAAGTAAACACAGATATTAAAGGACTGATATATAAGAATTGTTAACTGCTCCGAGCTATGTGTAGTCTGTCACTACCACAGATGTGATCGTGATACTTGATAGTTGCCACACTTTATTAAAAGGCTTCCAATACATTTGTGTTCCTTTTCAGATATTGTCTAAAAACAATTCATTACATGATATAGTTTTAACAGTTAAGATGCAAGGAGGTAGTGAAGGTGGACAAATCAACCATCCAGAGCGATGGACAAGACAGGTGAAGAAGCGAGTGGAGGCAGGGTGGAGTGGGTGATTTGTGACACAAGCATAGCAGCAAGCATGAAAAGGTCTAGAAGGCAGTACCAAGACCTGCTCTGAAGTATATTTTGGAGATAGTGGATCTGGCAAAAAGACAAGAAGGAGGTGGCAGAGTTGAAGATGCTCAGATTCTTGTTGGGTGTGACCAGAATGGACAGGGTTAGAAATGCTTATATCAGAGAGACGGCTCAGGTTGAGTGATTTGAAAATGAAGTTAGAGAGGCGAAGTTGAGATGGACTGGACACGTGCAGAAAAGAGACAGTAGATACACTGGACAGAGGATGTTGAATATGGAACTGGAAAAGAGGAAGAACACAGAGGAGGTTCATGGATGTAGTGGAGGACATGCAGAGGGCTGGTGTGCAGATGATCCACTGTAGCAGCCCTTAAAAGGAGGTAGCTGAAAGATGTTTGCATTAAATGTACATATGCATTTAATGCAAACATTAAATGCATATGTACATCCTACATCCATTCATGGCTGAAGACAGCAGTAGAAATAAGTCCCGAGAATATGCCTAAACGTTCACAATGAGTGACATTTAAAAACAATAACTTTTTTTTTGGATGGTTTTATAAATTGGAATGAAAGAATCTTTACAGTTTTGCACATTTGGCTGCTGGTCACTTTACTGCAGCTACCACTCAAACTAGGGATGCACTAATATAATGTCTGCATATCTGTATGGGTTTGTATCTCAGCCATCAGCCTATTAACAAATGAATCGACATTCAACAATAACAGTTGCTATTGGTGAATATCAATAGCTCGGTATCTTGCTCAAGGATACTTTGGCACAGTCTGTGGCAGCCAGGGATCTGGTAGATGACCTGCTCTACTTCCTGAGCCACAGCCACCCGAATTGCTACCACTTATATGTTGAAAATATGCACTAATACTGTGTGTGTCCAGTACACTGTATCTAGAAGCTGGTCCACTGGAATTGATGGATTGCAGAAATGAGTGCGATTGTTTGGTACAGTGGCGTCGTCCACTCAGTCTGTGCGGACCTGTACTTAATGGGCTTTGTTACTTCAGCAAGGCTAAATCTGCTTCAGGCCTATGGTAGCTTAGCTGAAGAAAATGGTGTGAGCTTATAGCTCAAGCCTAAATAAATGAGGACATTCCCAAACTTCTGACTGTGGTTGTTGGAATCAAAAAAGCTGGAATCCTTCTAATGATATTATTGCTATATATTTTTGCACTTCGAGTGCTAAAGGTTGCCGATTCAATTCCAGCTGGAGACACAAATCTTCTTCAGGATGAGCATCTCTGCCAAATCAAACATGTGGTGGAGCTACCTGCTGAGGCTAGGGAGCAGCAAAGGTAGCTGTAAGTGTGTGTGTGTGTGTGAGTGTGAGAGAGAGAGATTTTGTGATTGCGCTGCTGCAACGACGCAGTAAGGCCCCCCCCCAAGTAGATAAATAAATAATCTGTGAAAATCACCTGTGAGATAGATTTTCCAGTCCTGTTGGAAAAACACACACACAAAAACCATCTAGTTCTTTTTGTTTATTTGTTACATACACATACAGTACATTCATATGAATGTGTCCAAACTTTTGACTGGTACTTTATACATATATATAAAAATAAAAGAACCTTTGAGGAGTCATCTGTCTCCTCACTTTCATCTCCCTCAAGCTGGGTTCAAAACATTTCTGATATAAAATATTGACCTTGGCTGGTGAAAAGCATTTCAGTAAAGTGGAAAGATTTTGTTGCCTTAGTCTTCCATTAGCGTGTCTAACCCGTGCCAGACTGCATGTTCTACTTTAACATCTTCCAGAGTAGCTGAACCTGGAGGTTGGACGAGGACGGTCCAGAAAGTGAATGTAGAGAGGAAACAGATAGAAATTCATTGGTACATGTAAATATTTTATTATTTTGTCTAAAATGCTTCTGAAAGGGAAAAAAAGAGCTTAACTCACTGTTGCAACTGTTCATAGACAATTCAAAAGTTTTCAAAAAGTGCTTTATCTGAAAAATAAATGTGCCAACTCATCACTCAGTCCAGTCATGAGTTCATAATTCTGACAGGCTATTGGCTCCCAATGCAATTCATCAGAAAGCTCACAGGCTTTGATCCCCTCCGGCTGTTTCTCAGTGCTTCAGCAGGGCGCAGAACAATGGACAGCTGCCAGCTCCTCGGGGCGGGCGGGCTGCGACCGAGAGGCGCCAGTTCTGCCAGTGGCCCTGCAAGTGCCGGGAGAGACCTTACTGTGCCCCTGGTGTGAGCTCTGTCCTGGATGGGTGTGGCTGCTGTAAGAGCTGCGCCAGACAAATTGGAGAGCCGTGCAACGAGAGGGACGTGTGTGACCCACACAAGGGCATGTATTGTGACTTCTCAGCAGACAAGCCAAGATACGAGGTTGGAGTGTGTGCATGTGAGTGCACCCGGTCTCTTACTTTATTACAGAAGTACATGCTGCTTCACATTTTCTGTTTCTTTTTATGGGATCTCTGGCTTACCTAGAACTAGAACAGTGTGATGCAAGCTGTTAGCAGGTACTCAAACCATAGACTGTCTATAAGAGATGGACACAACTCTCGTAACACCACCCACTGGTTTCTGGAACAGTATTTTGAAGCTCTAGCTTTATGGCCACGGCCATCTTAATTTTCTGGAGAACAACTATCTTTAGACCACAGGATGAAGTGCTAAGCCATCAGCTAATGCTAGCAAGCAAGGATTCAGCCTCAAGTGGGTCATTTGAGTAACTCCAGTTTTGGCACTTTTGCATAAATATCTTAAGATCCACAGTAATTCCATTAAGAGACTGACACTGAGAATCCCAGCATGTTTCTTCTCATTCCTTCAGACATGATGGCGGTGGGCTGTGACCTGAATGGGGTCCACTATGAGAATGGAGAAGCTTTCCAGCCCAGCCCCCTCTACAAGTGTACATGCATCGCTGGAGCCATTGGCTGTACCCCTGCTTTCATCCAGAAGCCTGCTGGTCTCTTAGGCCCTGCTGCACTGACGGGCAACATACCAGCTGGCCTCCGCAGTGGCCAGAGCACAAACAAGCACCAGCAGGACACTACCTACATGTCAGGTGGGTGGAGAAGGGCCAGCCTGTCTGGTCTGGAATTCTAACTGCTGTCCAAGTTAGTTTAGCTGGAAGGATTTGGGGGGGGCTTCATTACTCTGTCAGTGTAAAGTGTGACTGCCTGTGGTTAAATGGCCTCACAGAGGAGAAACAAGACTTATCAATGATTCCAGTTAGTAGGAAGAGAAGAAGAAAAAGGCACAACTTGTTTCTTTTTAAAATCTATAAAAATGTCACTTTGATGAATAAGTTGCCATGCCAGCTTATTCACTTGGTGTTGCACGTAGCTGAACTGCATCTACAATATAATCTGTCTGAGTCAGATACTCTGATTTGCGATTGTGGGTAAACAGAGCGCTTTCCCACCCACCCAAAACTTGCTCAAAGGTGATTTTGCCAGTTGTTGTCATCAACATTGAGATTTGGTTGAAAAGTAAATTTGCTGAAAAACATCCAGAAAAGCCACATTTACTAAGTGGTGCAAACTGGCGCGACGCTGCAGTTGCAAAAAAAATGCATTGACGGGAGGGGAGGTTCTGAGGATGATCTGCTAACAAAAAATGTCTGAAAGTTACGATACGTAATGTGGACTTTAGCTGTACACAGCCTGCTGAAAAAGGGAAAGCAATGCTTGCATTTACCCATGTGGATTAGTAAAAATAACTTCATTAAGCCAGGGATGATATGATGGTAAATACTCTTTTCTTTTCTTCGCCATGTCATACACATCAGCTGTTACACAAAGACTTCAGGTTTATATGGTGGGAATAGTTGGTAATAGCAAAGTCCTCTGAATAAACCCTGCACTCCACCTGAGCATCAGTTCACACAGTCAAAATGATCTAACAGAAGAGTTAATACAAGCATAGCGATTCTCCTTCAGCTGCCACTCATCTGAACTGGGACACTGTTTTCAGTATATCACACCCTATTATTTTGTTAGTACATGGATTGCGCTCTTACACTCTGTGATTGGGCTGCTAATGGGCACTGCTCTTTTCTTATAAATTAGTGCACTGTTTGTCGATCACCTGCAGAACTTTCTGGGTTGCGACTGGATTCAATCTGCCAAGTTTAGTAAATCTGGCACATAGTGTACTCTGTGTTTTACAGTGAGTTAGGCTGGAAATGCTGGGGTCACAACTGGGAGACACACTTGATTAACCCTAGAACACTAATGTCGGGTCATTTTTCATCCATGTGAAAGAGAATGGACGGATGGATGAAAGTGAGTGTGTTACTAACTCATGTTAGTGTTTTAGGGTTAACAAGTCTTAGTGCCTTTTGAAATCATGTGGTTTTATTTAAAGATTGAAATTATATTAAAACAACATCAAGGTTTTACCTACATGTCTGCAAAACCTTTGAACCCAATTGAACCTAATTTTAGCTCACAGGCTAGTGCTGTGTGAGGGGTGTTGTTGACACAGTACCCTTTAACTGTAACACTGAAAGGTTACAGGGATCCTCCTTTAGCCTGGAAGAAGAACTGTCTGATCCAGACCACCCAGTGGAGTCCCTGCTCCAAGACCTGTGGCCTGGGCATCTCTGTACGCATCAACAACGATAACAGCAAGTGTGAGATGAGAAAAGACCACCGCCTGTGCCTGCTGCGACCATGTGAGAAAAGCGTACTTAGGAGCATTAAGGTGACAACTTCAGCTTTAATCTGTTTAAATGTTTTTTGGTGTAACTGTCAAAAACAAAGACACCAATCACTATTTCTCCCTGTAGGTGCCGAAGGGAAAGACGTGCCGACCGAAATTCCAGGCAAAGAAAGCAGAGAAGTTGACTCTCTCTGGCTGCACCAGCACCAAGAAATTTAAGCCCACATACTGTGGTGTCTGTACAGACAAGCGCTGCTGTGTCCCCAACAAGTCACGCATGATCAAAGTCAACTTCACCTGCAAAGGTGGCTTCAACACACAGTGGAAGATGCAATGGATAATGTCCTGTGTCTGTCAGAGGAAGTGCAACGATCCAGGCGATATGTTTTCTGACCTGCGCTTACTCTAAAGGACCCCGAAAGTCACAGACAGGGTAGTATGAGCCCTGCTGGAGGGAAAGAGAGGACTGAAACATGCACACACTTTGCTTCTCCTTGGCAGCAGTTACACGCCTCCAAAAGGGCAAAACAAAACTCATTTTAAGAAAGAAGAATAATTTAAAAAAATGTTAAGTTATTATAAAAGGTTTTATGAAGCCGTCTTCAGGACAGGTACGTGCAATAACAACAAGGAATATGGCCAGTGTACTAACTGTAACATTACCTCATAATAACAACAGTCAGGGAGCTTGGAAAAGCAAATTAGACTATAGACTGTAGATTTTTCTTTACATGTTGTTTGGAACATTTTAACCAGGTCATAAATTAGACAATCTAGATATATGAAAGCTTCAGTTGTGTGAGTTTGTTCCTGACAAAGACAGACGGGCACACCCACACGCGCAGCACGGCAGACCTTCATCTGGCGATGGAGAGTCTGGGTGCATCAGGCATGAGTTTGGCTTTGGTGGCATCCAGATGATGATACTCTTCAATCAGCGAGCTGAGGGAGGCAACGGCCTCTGAGAAGAAGCTTTGCTCCATCCCCTCTACATGCAGGTAGTGGTGTAAGTGAGCCTAAAACAACACAAAAATAAAGAAGAAAAAAATAATGAAACTGAGTCTGACTCAGGCTGATGATGTCTGTCACACTTGGAGTTGATACGCATTAATGTGTTTTTGCTAAGAAGCTTGGAGAATAAACTTGAGATATCACTTCACCTGAAGCCAGAATGCCCTGGTTGGTTTCTATGGTCTATTTAACTTAGATTCAGTCTTTTCCCTGTGGCAGCAGAGTCTTCATGACAGTTCCAAGAAGTGGCAGTATGAGATCAACAGTGAGCACTGTTAAAATGAAGGCGCTGTTTTTAATTTTGTTTTGAGCAGACACCCTCATCTTGAGGGTGAAGATTCAACTTA
Organism: Australoheros facetus; assembly: GCA_030220045.1. Classification (NCBI taxonomy): domain Eukaryota; kingdom Metazoa; phylum Chordata; class Actinopteri; order Cichliformes; family Cichlidae; genus Australoheros; species Australoheros facetus. The sequence goes on from JASGAU010406743.1 coordinate 27,259, forward strand.
AACCAATGCAGTGTCCGCTGAGAAAGACTGTAACCCGAGTTCTCTTTTGCCGCTACATTTTACAGATGCCCTCTTTAAGGGCTTTTAGGGTTTAAGCTAGAATTCGACTGTGGGTTTGGCATTCATTTGTAATAGTTAAATTTAAGGTTAAGAGGCTTGGGAACACATTCCTGTCAAAGGATGTCCTCACAAAGACAGCCAAGGCACACCTTCTTCCTGTAGAGCTTGGTAAAGCGTTCCCTCAGCTCCATGAATGTGGGCTTCACACAGGTGTTGTTTGCCAGAGCTAACAGGGAGTGGGAGTGTCCCACCGGAGGCACTGAACACAGACTTGTCTTCCAGCCTTCCTGGTTCCACGAGACAAAGGGCAGTGATGGCCTCAGTCTAAGGTGAGGGGAGAGAGGGGAAAATGATGTGTACTGTTAATAACCATATAAATAATGCAAGAAAACTGAGGGGAAATGGTTTACACGGCAACCAATAAACTTTGTTTAGTCTCAGTTGAACTTCAAACTATTTGATCCTAAAATGAATATGTGAACAACATTCCCCTAGCTAGCAGTCAGGATTTCAATTCCAGAGCCCATGAATATTTACCTCACTCGGTTAGTAGCAAATCACAGGTTTGCAATTTTGACAGTTTACTTATCAGCCAAACATCCATGGATGGACCTTATCAGTCAACTAAACAGATGGTATCATAGATCATTTTCTTCTAAGTACTACAAACATGTACAGGACAGAATATTGTTAATTTTTATGAGGAAATGATGTAACAGAGCAGAGCACAGTGAGATTAAATGCCCCTTTGTTCTTTTCAAGTTGTTACAGGGTTTGTAGTACTTGCTCTTCCTCCTCCAAGCTCTCTTTCCACCATTTTTAACATCATATTCAAACACAAAGGCGTTCCCTTGCACCAACCTCTGTTTCAGTTTCTACTGAGACTGTGCTAAATGAAAACAAGTTCTGTGAGGAGAGCTGGAGAGCTAGAGGCTGAATGATGCAATCATGACTCACTGATGCTAATACTGAATGGGAATACCATGATAGAGCGTGATTGTGATGTGGGTCTCTTGGTGCAGAATGGGACAAAGAGAGGATTGTGCTCTAACCTCTCGATGTTCCTGCGGACGTCAGAAACCTGCACGTTACCCCTGACCATGAGGGCACAGGCCAGGTACAGGCTGTGCTTTGGGTCGGCTTGGATTAGCTGGTGATCTTTACTGAAGGCGTCACTGAACATCTGATCCAGTCTAGAGTTCACAGTTGGAAGAAAGCAAAAGAAAACAAACGCTCATATCACTTCATAAACTTTACAAGAAATGATTGTGCAGGAAATCATGCCAAATATTCCTTTTATAGCTTTTTCATCAAGCCTCAATGAACCTGATACATTAGCAGAACATGACTGGAGACCAAGGCTGCAGTAGCTGACAAAGAAGAATGCTTGTGGCTTTATTTATGTAGGGAAGTCCTGCAGAGTAGGCAAGATATTTTTAAGAAACACCATGATCTGCATTCATACAGTCACATATATTTATCTCTGGGAGTCACCCAGTAAAACCACCACTTTTTTAACCAATAAGCAGCTCCGCAGGAGGAGAGAAGGTCCCTGTGGCTCACACAAGGCCACATTTGTGGCAACTGTTTTTGGGGGAAGGTCAGCAGGTTGATGTTATAAAAAAAATCTGTCTGGAACACTTTTCACATTATAAAAGAAAGCTGAACATTTTCTTTTTCACTTTTAAACCATTCTTCATTTATCTACTCCTTTTTACAGTTTAATTCTGAATCTGATCCATTAGTTTTACTTCATTGATAACTTTTCTACTTAGACCCAGTGCATGATTAGATGAGCTAATCTGTCGTAACCCACAGAGTACTTGTACCAAGTGGGTGATTCATATAGTCATGTGAAAAAGAAAACTTTCACAGGATGCAGTTAAAGTTTGGCACAGGCATCCTAATCAGATGCCTGAGCCACCTCAACTGGCTCCTCTCAAGGTGGAGGAGCAGCGGCTCTACTCTGAGCCCCTCCTGAATCTCCTATCTCTAAGGGAGAGGCCAGCCACCCTTTGGAGGAAGCTCATTTCTGTCGCTTGTATTTATGATCTTATTCTTTCGGTCACTACCCAAAGCTCGTGACCAGAGCCGGCCCAAGGCATAGGCGACATATGCGGCTGCATAGGGCCCCTTGACCACCAAGGGGGCCCCAAGCTCACCTACATTTGTGATGAAACTTTATTCTTTTTTAACATGCCAGTGTCCTAAAGAAAGAAAAAAACTATCCCACCTCCTCCTATTTGTACAATTGTAAAAACACTAATTTATTGAGTAGGCCACTTGCTGACTGACTGGGTGTGTCAGCGTGAATTCAGGTAGTTTGGGCAGGCATGGGCATCAGCAGTGCCCCAGGTGACCTGATGGTACGTCGGTTTCGGTCATTTGAGGATGAAGCTACGAAACAGAAATGTGACAGAAAGGAGCTGTCCCTGTGAGGCAGAGAGGAGGGAAAGGAGAAGATTAGAGGACGAAAAAGACAAAGGTATGTTTCCATGAGCAGTTACAATAGTTTAGTTTGTAACCAGCTCCAAATGTACTATCGCTATCGCTAAGTATGGTACTTATGTCACTGTGTCTGTCAAAAACAACATGTCAGCCTGAGTCACCTTCCTTACTCTGTTACTAGTTATACTTTTTGCTTGGATCTTATCATCATGGTCGTG
>JASGAU010406745.1:0-15737 GCA_030220045.1 Australoheros facetus
AATTATTTTTTTTTTTTAGGAAAATTAAAAAGTAGACGGCGCAGAGTGGTGGAGTAGGCGGAAAATGCGCCTGCCGCCGGCTTAAATTGAAAGCCCTGATCATCTGTATGTAGTTTCTTTGAAGGGATTCTTACATGAGAAGAAATCCACAATTTCTGTCTCACTAAGAAATTAAGATATTCTCTTCACAACACAACTGGTAGATCCATCATCGTCATCATCTCTCAGCTCTGTTCTTCTTAAATGTTGCTGCCCTCTCCTGGTTGTAGTCGTTGCTGAGAGGAGCTGTGAGCACCCTCATCACAGTGCAATGTTTTGTTGAGAAACTTTCTTGCTGACACATGCCACCCACCTATATTGTTGCTGTGCAAATCCACCCCCTAACAGCAACTGCACCACTCACCTCAAGCAGGACAATTATAGAATTTATAAACAGAGGCACTGACCTGGCCTCTAAACTTCACAGTTCCTTATCTCTTCGAGTATCTGCCAGATGTAATAGAAGGAGCCTGACCAACAGAGTCCACGCTCAAAAACAAGACCAAGCAACTGGGTGCCAGACACTGCAGAGACCCTGCAGAGCTTCTGTGTATGTAGGATGTTTTGTTGGAGATAATTTATCTGAATTACAATTAATTATCTCCAATATTAAACTCCACACATATGTTGCTCCTTTTGCTGGTTTGGGGGAATAAAACATGACGTGACCATCAGAACCAACAACCACACTCAGTTGAAAAACTATGTGGTTTCCTTCTGACTCTAATTCCCTACACCTGCTCCATTAATGCCTTCCTTAAATAGGGTAATTAAAGAACCAAGCTTAAACCCGTGCACAAGTGACACAACTACATAAGCATCTACACCCTACCAGACAAATATAATACACATCAAAATTGGCGACAACACCAAGTAACCGACAGCCAAACATTATTCACAGTGTACATCAAATCATCATCACAGGTAAGGAGGTGAGAATGGAGCAAAGTCGCTGGTGTTTGTGCAGAAACTGCTCCTGTAGTAGCAGCAGGCTGATTCTTTTTGTTCAGGACTCGCAAGAATCGTTCAAAACTTATAAAAAGGACTGACCTTTGCGATAAAACCTGTTCTTGTTATCCAAGAGTCATTTAAGCTCGATGTCGTTTTTTTTGTTTTGTTTTGTTTTTCAGCTCTTGACCGTGAAGTTCAGTTTTCGTCGCTTCCGCGGAGCGCGCTGTTCGCCTCCAGCAGGAGAAGTCACATGATCCATCCAGATCCTGTCTGCTCCGTCTATAAGCTGGTAAGAGTGAAAGGTAAACCTGGCTGCACTAACTCTATTCTTCTTTTTAGGACAGTAAATGCGAGTTTTTTGGTGACACCGCGCGAGTGCGTAAAAGCTGTCGGTGATTCCCGAGCTCGTTGAGGAAGCTCAGGGCTGCAGCTGCTCTGTTTCTGAGGGTTTTTTTTTATTGACGAGTCTAAAGTCTGATTAGGAGTGTTTTGACCTGAACTGCTTCGAGGCTGAAGTTGTTTAGACAAGCAGCGCGTTCATTTCTCACTGATTTTGCTTCTCTAGGACCATGAAGCTCATCATCCTTAACGACTACGACCAGGCGAGCGAATGGGCTGCAAAGTACATTCGAAACAAGATTTTACAGTTCAGTGCTGGCCCCAACAAATACTTCACTTTGGGGCTCCCCACGGGTAAGAGAAAGGTGCAACTCTGTGACGTCATATGTAGCCCATTTATTTAGATTTCCAGGTTTTTAATGTTCATATGGAGAAATGTTGCTGTCAGGTTGCAGAACCAGGCTTTATTTCCTCCTTTGACTCTTTCCTGTCTCCAGGAAGCACTCCTTTAGGCTGTTATAAAAAACTGATTGAGTACTACAAGAATGGAGAGCTCTCATTTCAGTATGTGAAGACTTTCAACATGGATGAATATGTAGGTAGGTCTTTAATGTTCTTTATTGTGACATTAAGTGTCCACAGTGACACTTTCAAGCTGTGATCTTGCATAAAAAAACTATCATTAACTCTTTTATAGGACTTCCCAGAGATCACCCAGAGAGCTACCACTCCTTCATGTGGAATAACTTCTTCAAGCACATAGATATAAAAGCAGAGAACACCCACATCCTGGACGGCAATGCTGCCGACCTGCAGGTAGAGTGTGACGCCTTCGAGCAGAAGATTACAGCCGCCGGGGGGATTGAGCTGTTTGTTGGAGGTCAGGAGGGCATGCAGATAATAGTGAAAATACTGCAGCTGCTCAGCTACACCTTTCACATTTGTTTTCTGTCCTGAATTAAATGAACGCAACATCCCCTACTCCTGTTCTGTGTCAGGTATTGGACCTGATGGCCACATTGCCTTTAATGAGCCTGGTTCAAGCCTGGTATCCAGGACCAGGGTGAAGACGCTGGCAAAGGACACAATCATGGCCAATGCCCGATTCTTTGATGGAGATCTCTCAAAGGTGCCGACCATGGCGCTGACTGTGGGCGTGGGCACTGTCATGGATGCAAAAGAGGTTAGGAGCCTGGGTGAATGTCAGCCATGCACCTTGTTTTTTGTGTTTTAGCCGCTGCTTTTAAATATCCGAGAAACCAAATGTGAAGAAGGATCATGAGCGAGTTCTTCAATCTCTTTTCAGGTCATGATTCTCATCACCGGAGCACACAAGGCTTTTGCTTTGTACAAAGCTATAGAGGACGGTGTGAATCACATGTGGACCGTGTCGGCCTTCCAGCAGCACCCACAGACCATTTTTGTATGTGATGAAGATGCCACCCTGGAACTGCGGGTCAAAACTGTGAAGTACTTTAAAGGTGAGATGATGAATCACAGATCATGCAGTTACTTAGCTTACAGTGGAAATATATATTTCCATCTGATTAATGAAAAGTGTTTCCAGAGCAGATGTGAGTCACAGAAAAATCGCNTTTTTTTTTTTTTCTGTAGGGATGATGCATGTGCACAACAAGCTGGTAGAGTCACCTCAGTCAGAGACAAAGAAGAAGTGAGGGAGCCCTCTCTGAAACATCCTGGATTCATGAGGCATTTTGACCAAATGTGCACTCCAATAATTCCTTTATCTTTTTCTCGGGATCAGTGTTGGATTTTCTCACAACTAATTTTCATAGAGATAATTTGGTGCTGGTAAAAGTTTGTAATAAAGTGAGTTTAATTTGTACATGTTGTCTGTGTGTTTTTGAGGACATTCTGTGGTTTCAGGCTGTCCTTCCAGTCACATGACAAAAAGGGAAGAACTCCTGCTGCCTTCACGTGCTCCTTGTTATTTTTGCTATAAGGATGGAAACGCTACAGAAGGTTGCTTTCGCCACTGGAAAAATGCCGGGCAGAACTATGTCGAGATTTATGTCAAATTTCCGGTTATTATTGCAAAATTTCTATTTACTGAGTGAGCATGGTGAAATTTCGAGTAATTAGCCCAAAATTTTGACCAATGGATAGCAAAAATACATACCCTTTCAGTGGTAGAAACAAACTTCCTGCACAAGCACACATGTAAGCGACTTTTGTCTGTTTTTATTTTACTAGAATACTGCTTTTACCGATACTCATACTTAACCTCCTGAGACCCTGCGTCCACATATGGGAACATTACATCTTGGCTTTGCTGCACCTTATACTTCATTCAGCTCAGTAGTGTTTTATACTTTAAGTCAAGTTGTTTTTGTTGTGTTATGCTATAAAATAATCCCACTTTTTTCACAAATGTATGTAACAAAATACAACTTCCTGTTCAAAGAGGAAGCTTAGTTTATATAAATATCAGGTCCATTTAATCACAGATATCTAGGAGAAATTAGAAATGAATTGCTAACAGGAGCTCAGGTCTTAGGAGGTTAATGATAATCTGCTAAATTGCAGATGCTCAATAGAAAATATCTAAACTGATAAAAACAAAACATATAAACGCTGCTTGCTCATCACATTAGCTCACCATTAGTTAATCTATTATTACACTTTGAAAAAGCAGTTTTCTCTAAATACTTACGTTAAAATTTGAATCAGAAAGCGCATTTTGACATTTTTGCTTTTACACCAGTCTTTTTTTTTAATGACTTGACTTTGCCTTAATATACACTGCAGCGATTTCCCTTTTCTAAGTAAAACATAGCTGGTTATGCGCTTATGAGCCAAGTGATTTAGTGTCTGCCGGATGTTTCATGTGCCAACAACTGGGGGAAAAATTGTAGTTTCCGACCGCAGCTGAACGCAGCATCAGCATAGTTACTGCCAGGAGCAGAGAAGGAAGGAGATGGCCGACTAGGAGGCAGTGTTATCTTTCCTACTTCGTCTCCGAGATTCCTTTGGCATTACTCAGTTTCACAGCAGATTCGGGGGGAGGACGTTACAGACATTTCGCCCCTCTTCCACCATGGCAGAACAAAACAGCAGCGTCAGATATCAGGAGGTTGGTAACAGACTGGAGACACGCTGAAATGTGGCTAACAGCATTAGCCTGTCACTGAGTGCAAAACAGCGAGCTGAGCCGTCGTTTGTTTACGGGCGGGCCCGATGTGGAGAGGCCTGTTTTATGCTTTTATTACACCGAATTTCTTACACTGCAACTCTTATACTCATATATTCATCATATATAATTTAAAGCCTGTGTGAGACACATTTATTTAGCAGCTAATTAGCCACGTTTAGCATTAGCTGGCGGTGCTGGCCTGTGCAGGAGTGCTGTCTGGTGTCTAGACTGGATCCAGTACTGTCCTGGATTACTGACCAGTCCTCCCTGTGTGTGACTAAAACCCCAGAGACGGATCAGGGTGTAAATGTTAATGTGAAGGTGCTGCATGCTCGCTTAAACTTCCACACTGCGCTGATATGCAAATAATGTCTGAAATCAACAGTTCACGGTTGAAAATATAACCCGGGCTGCGTGTCGTTGGTGATGATCAGAGGTTACTGTGTTATAATGTTATATAAATGAGAATATTTGTAAATATTTAAAAACAGATGGTCTAGTCTGTGTTGGGAGAAGGAAGTGGCTGACAGAGCTGATATATCCATACGGCAGGCTCTGTTTAATGACTCATGTAATTGTCTATAATGGCCTAGTACAACCAGAAATCTTCCCTGGGGATAGTTGCCATGCTATCAACAACATGGCAGACAAATATCTGCTATCACACAGTTTAAATGCTATCATTTTGGCCTCTCTTCTGCACAGAGAATTGTTCCTTTCCTCAAATTGCTGTTGCTTAGTTATCTGAAAGGACTGTGTACTATATACAAGACCCAGTTTGTGTTGTTGTCTATTAATATTTCTCCAGCTGGTGAATGAGGAAGAGCCCGCCCAGCCTTCTCAGGAGGGTCCTGCCCAGGACGCCCCACCACCGTACAGCAGCATCGCTGCAGCAAATGCAGGTTAGGATGGTCACACGCTGTCACGTTGCTCTATTTTTAATCTTTTAATTCCACATGTGTGGGTGCATCTGCAGCCCAATTCTCAAGTTATAAATGAAAGGTTTGAATTCAAAAGCAGGAAGCACAAAATATTGTGAACGCTGACTGTTTTTTAATAGCTGTAATTTGAGAAGTCCCCTCCTATGTGATCACTACCTCGACTTGTACAAAGCACTTTGATGTTGAAGCTTTCAGCTTTTCCACCGTGTTGCTTATCTTGTGTTTTATAAAGCATAATGTTAAAGATCAGATAAATATTCATATACAGACAAAAAATAAGTGAGTTATAATTTTTTTTTTACTGAAATCTTAAAACAGTACAGATGTACTATATGTCAAGTGCACTAAACTACATATTGTCTTTTTTCATAAATAACTGTATGAAGTTGAATAAAGGCAGAGCAGGCTGTGTGCAGGGGAGGTCTCAGGTCTCGGTCATGTGTCTAATCTCACTTCTTAAGAGGCCAAGGGTCAGCATGTTCCATGCGGGTGCAGCCTTAGCTCTTCCTGGAGGAGTCCATTGATCTGTTTTAGTGCTGTTACTGTTTGAGCGAGACAGAGGCGTATTCCTGGACCTCAGCCAAACAGCCCAGATAAAAGACTTGTATGTAAAGAGCATAATCAGTAGTGGGTGCATACAATATATTGCTGATGTCTTTCTTGTACTGATGTTTTGTGTAAGTCATCCCTCCCTGCTCTGGTTTTCTAAAGCTCAGCTGCAGCTTTCATTTTTGAAGGAAGTGAAAGAAGGTTTTTGTTTGTCAGCAGTTGGACATGTTAAACATAGCAAAAACGTTTTTGGCGGATGGTTTTGAACCATCTGTCTCTCGGTCACACACTGAAGGTTCCTAAAGACGTCACACTGGCTGCTCTGTCTGTTTGTAGATGCCAAAATTATAAACTAGTTCAGTTTACAGCAGCCCCAAAAGTATTCATTTACATTTACAGTAAATTATTTTATAAATTGTTGATCCGCATTTCGTACTACTGAAATCTAAACTGTTTGCTCCTAAAACAAAATACACTCGATGTCCACTTTACTGGGTACACCCTGGTAGTACTAAGTTGTCCCTTTTGCCTTCAGAACTGTTTTAATTCTTCATGGCTCAAATTCAGCAAGATGCTAGAACCTGAGTGATTTTGGTCCATATTGACATGATGGTGTCACACAGTTGCGGCAGATTTGTGCAGCAGATCTCTTGTTTCACCATATCCTAAAAGTGCTCTACTGAATGGAGATCTGGTGACTGTGGAGGCCATTTGAGTGCAGTGAACTCACTGTCATGCTCAAGAAACCAGTTGGAGATGATCTGGAAGCAGCCATCAGAAAATGGGTACACTTTATGGGGGTCATAAAGGGATAGATATGGTCAACATTAATACTCAGGCTGTAGTGTTTAAACAAGTTCTCATTAGTGTGTTAAAATATCCCCCGTAACATTACACCACCATCAGCAGCCTGAACTGTTTGTACAAGGCAGGATGGAGCCATGTTTTCATGTTGTTCTGACCCTTCCATCCGAATATTGCAGCACAAACTGAGACTTATGAGATTAGGCAATGTTGTTTCCAATCTTCAGTGTCCAGTTTTGGTGGGCCTGTGTGAATTTTCTGCTCTTAGCTGACAGGAGGGGCACATGGTGTGGTCTTTTGCTGCTGTAGCCCGTCTGCTTCAAGGTTTGACGTTGTGCATACAGAGATGCTCTTCTGCATGCCATGCTTTTAACAAGTGGCCATTCTTCTCTAACCTTTTCTCCCAGAGAACTGCCGCTCATAGGATATGTCCTCTTTTTCAGACCATTGTCTGTAAACCATAGAAATGGTTGTGGGGGAAAATCCCAGCAGATCAGCAGTTTCTGAAGTACTCAGTGTGGCACCAGCAACCACGCCACATTCAAAGTATCTTTAAAATAATCTTTATTCTTCATTTGATGCTCAGTTTGAACTTCAGCAGATTGTCTTGACCATGCACTGAGTTGCTGCCATGTGATTGGTTTATATGAGCAATTGAACACGTGTACCTACTATAGTGGCCAATTAGTGTATATCAGAATCACATTGTAGGTTTTGTGGATGATAAAATACAGCTTTAGTTTTGTTTTCAAGGGACACCACTGTGAACTTAATAATTAATATTGCCTTTTAAAAAATTTTGGACACTTGGTTGTATTCTTGAAGGTGTGTTATTGTTATTTTTTAGTTTAAAGAGCACACATTTACTTAATAAAAACTAACAGATTAATTGATAATGGAAATATTTGCTGTAGTTTAAAAGTGGAGCAAGGAGAAAATTTCAGCTACCTGGGAAGCTGATGATGTGTAGAAAATATATCACAATATATTTTCTACACATCATCAGCTTCCCAGGAAGGTAATTATTACAGTTAGTTAATTAGTTTATTTTGTGCTTGTTATTCCTACAGCTTTCTTTGAATACAAGGAAGATGGAGGAAGATTTCCCAACCCTCCGTCCTACAGCGTTGCCACCACTTTGCCCTCCTATGACGAAGCCGAGAGAAGCAAAGCAGAGGCTGCCATCCCCCTGGTTGCTGGACGAGTCACGGTACCCGTCTCGTTCTCAGTCGTCATTTCTAATGACTTAGTGTTGTAATATACAAAACACTAAAACAAGCCAGAGGTAAACAGAAGTTTCTTTAATTTATAGTTTGAACATGTTTTTTGTTGTTGTTGTTGTTACTGCAGGAGGAAGACTTTGTGGCCAGAGATGACTTTGATGATGCCGACCAGCTGCGAATAGGAAATGACGGCATCTTCATGCTCACTTTCTTCAGTAAGAAACAGCTGATTTTTGACACAGTAACAATAAACTGACTTGATGTAAATCTGCTGACTGATCAAGGACAAAATTCACTCTCCCCTCATTTAACTTTTGTTGTTCAGTTGCTTTTTAATAATGCTGTTAAATGCATACTGTTTGCAGTAAAGTTTGTTTTGAGGAGATGGCGCAGTGGAAGGGTTTGTGCCAGCCTGACTTTACAAAATAAATTATTTTTCCTTTTATTAATTACTGTCTTTCTGCTACCAGTGGCATTCCTCTTCAACTGGATTGGCTTCTTCTTGTCGTTCTGTTTGACAACATCAGCCGCCGGTCGATATGGGGCCATCTCAGGCTTTGGCCTGTCACTCATCAAATGGGTTCTTATTGTCAGGGTAAGAGCCATACACCGAATACACAGCACAGACTCGATTACTCCTACATAATCAGAGGTTGCAGTACTCCTAGTAATTGTCACAGGGTGGAAAAAAATGTTACTATAATTTAGTAGCTTTTTAATTTGAATTGTTTAATGTTAATTTAACAGCACTTAATTTTCCAAAAACACCTGAAGTGACCACTGCTGCTTATGCTGCAGGAGGGTGACTGGTCAGAGATGTGCTCTAAGACTTTGAAGCAGGATTCTACAGAGTAGTGTTTGATGTCGTCTTAAAAACAGGCGACCGGAGCTGCAGATGTTCCTGAAAAGGCTGCATGTGAATTATGTAATGCTACGATAATCACGCTCACTGTTCTGATCTGTCAAAATGACAAATGGCCTTCACACTGTAGCATCTTTCTAAAGAAAAAATGAGGGGTTAACACATTTGCTGTGCACACAAAAGACCTCTGGTTCAAGAACAGGAGGAGACACAGACCCACCATCAGGGGTCACAACCTATTGTACTAGTACCAGTCCCAAGCCCTGATAAATAGGATGTTTGCGTCTGGTGTACAGTCTGCAGAAAGTTAACATGCGTATCCATCTGCTGTGGCAGCTTTGTGAAATAATGTATCCTATAATGTGTGTTTCTCAGTAGGACAGTATTTCTTATTGTTTGATTGAAACTTGTATCTCTGCAGTTTTCGACCTATTTCCCTGGTTACTTTGATGGGCAGTATTGGTTGTGGTGGGTGTTCCTGGCACTCGGTGAGTGAAAGATAACACTGTATAAATATACTTGGATTTTCCTAATATTATTATTCCCCCCTCACAGTTAGACTTGGCTGTTGTGTGATCATTGAATCTGTCTTCTGTTTGGACTCCAGGCTTTATGCTGTTTATCAGAGGCTTTGTGAACTACTCCAGAGTGCGTAAATTGGCCGATCCCACTTACGCCACCCTCCCTCGAACAAGGGTACTCTTCATCTATTAGAGGTAGGTGTGTAAGTCAAGAAGAAAATATCTAGCATTACTCAACCGGCTACCAAGTGTCTGTCTGGTTCATCATCACTGGATGGCAACTTTAAGTCTGTTTTGGACTGATTTATGATTGGCTGCTTGTTCAGTTAAATGCAGAGCACAGAAATCAGCACATCTGCCCTCTAAGGCAGCTAAACAACATGCCCCAAATGAAAAATGAAAAGATTAAAATAAGCTTTCATCATTGAATGCTGCTGTTAGATTTCCAGATAAGTGAGATTAAGCATAAAACCTGCTACTTCGTGTGGCATCTGTACACTGTGTAAGCTCTGTCCTCTGACTTTGCTGCTACATGGCGCACAGCGCAACCTCAGTCAACACCTGTCTCTGTGACCTGATGCTGACCTGATGCTCCAGATGGTGTGTGACACAGAACCAGCAGGGAAGTCGCCCTTTGGAAAAACGCAGGCACTTAGCAAAAATAACTGGCTGTTCATTACAGGTGAGATTCAGCCAGATCAGATCCACAGACCGCTGTCAGCGCAGCCAGGTAGAGATCAGCCAATCGGGTTCTTTGTACTTGTAGTATAGAAACACTCTCCAGACATGTTTTTATGTGAGGACAGTTAGCCTTTCCCCTTAGTTAACTATTTTAGGGTGGTGGTCCGAAGCAGCAGCAATACCTACCTACCATCCTCCTGACCATCACTATTTTTGTTTCATGTAGTTCAGTTTTTTCTTTTTTTTTAGCAAAAATTCACAACAGCAGTCGCTTTGAGGCGTTTTAGATCCCAATGTAGAGCTCCTACAGTAATAGAGGGGAAACCCAACACTATGATCCACTATGAACAAGGACTTGTTGGCAGTGTGAAGGAAGAACTCCCTTTTAACAGGAAGAGGCCTCCAGCAGAACCAGGCTCAGGGCAGGGCAGCAGTCTGCTGATGAAGGGATGAGGGGAAAGAGAAGAGAGGACAAAGGAGAAAATATAGAGACAGGTTAAAACACAACCTGTGGGACAGAATATAAAGTTAGTGACACACAGTAGTAGATTGCAAACACATCAGGAGTGTGTTATTCTTTGTAAGTTCTTTCCTCCTGTTTGCTGGATGTCCGCTGTAACGACTTCTGCAGTGAATCAATGTTAGGGTCCGACGCCGTTGCCAGCATTCCTGCCTGTTTGTGTGTTGTAAATTTCTTTTAGTCGTGTCCGGGTGTTTTATATGCCAGCCATGAGGGAAACAAATAAAATCCCTCCTGGGACCCCACTCTTTATTGTGGTCAGTTTTTTCCCCCAGAGACAAACATATTTGTCCCTCAAGTTTCTCCCACTTTCTTGTAGCTTCCCTCACACCCATTCCCAGTTTCAGCAGTCTTAAGGACTTATGTTGAGGCGGCAATTATCATTTCCTCATTGATCCAATCAACAACTGCAGTGAGAAAGTAGCTGGAAATGGAAACAATCTACACTACCAAACAGGCCAGTCACAATAGTTGTGGGCTGCACTGACCGTGATGTGTAGTTTCAGGGAGGTAGATATCAGATTAGGGTGTAGAGTTTCAGAGGCGTTTGTGTTACCTGCAGTGTAGATTTAACCCAGCAGCGTGTTTACTCAGACTCGCAGACATTTGGCTTCAGTCGGTGTCCAATAATCTGTGAGATAAATTACCACTTGTTGGGAAAGTGTTGCACTTGCATTAGACTAACAAGTTGCCATCAGCTCGAATAACACCGCCCCTCCCCCCTTTCACACAGAGGAGAGAAACTGTAGCCGCTACATTATACAAAGTTGCCTGTTCTCACATGTAGCACACTTCAGATATGCTCTCACTACTGAAAGTCCTGCATTCATTGAGGTGAGCGTGCAGGAGGACCACTCAAATCTTTGCACGAGGCATCTGCTCAGTGTTCGGTCTGACTGCAGACGTCTGGATTGTCACACGCATTTCCTTCAGTCTGCATGTGCGAAAAATTTCCCCTTGGCTTCCAACTCAGCTAATGTTGGCAGCTGCTGATTGGTCCGAGCGACTGTGGTTCAGAAACAGGTTCGTGATGGATTCTCTCTCATGATCTTGTGAGAATCCATCGGCCTTGTAGGTTAATGTTGAAGCAGCATCTCATTAAGATGTCACGTCACTGAAGAGAGAAACTGAAGTGCACACTTAAAATTGTATCAACAAAAATGATTTTAAATGCATTAAACTGTGTTTTTGTAATAGCTCAGTGGGCAGCCCTGTTATTAAAGAAGTTAAATTTCCTCAGGGTGAAGTTAGGAATGATTTCTATAAAAAAATTATCCAGTGTTGGGTCACCTTTTTTAAAACTTCATATTCCTATGTCAAATTCAGGATGGGGAAGAGCTGGATGTGATGAAGAGGAGTTTAAAATAAAAGCGAAGACACTTAACGAAGAAATCAGCCAGATGAGTTCCAGATGAAGACGACTCGAGTCAATTAAAAAAAAAAAAATCAGGAATTATATCACTTGTTTTCTTTTGTTTTGAAACTTTATTAATGGCAAATGGTAAACAGTAATAGTCCCTCAGTGTACTCATTAGTGGCGAATGTTAAGTGCTATTTACATCTGTCTGTAATGTATAAGTAATGCCTTATATCATTTGATGGTAGCATATGAGCATGCATCTGCCCTTAAGGTCAATAAATAGGGAGAGTCTCATGTTGGTGACACTTGAAGCCAGCAGGTATTAATTAGCGTAACACTCTGTAGACTTGCCATAGCATGCAACACACTTTATAATCTGCACTTCAAGGTTCTATTACGCTCTCTTTAGATACACTTAAAAAACTGCAAACTTTCTTTAGACTGTAAATGCAAATGTACACATGACCACATCCGCCACTCACCTGTTGGCTTTTAGCGGTGTTGCCAGGAGGGGACAGTGTTGTCTGCAGCTTTTAGAAACTCATTGTAGAACATACCTGCTTGTGATTCAGACACAGCAAAAAGTCATCCATGATTTTGCCTGTTTAAATGTTTTGTTGTGCATTAAATCTGGTAAAACTCTCCAACCTGGGAAGAGAATTGAAGTTACACATGTGATCTTAGAAGAGAAGATGGGCAGCAGCCTGATGGGCTCAAATGTCTAGTAACGAACCCCGGAGCTGCTCTGACAGTTGAAAGGATCCAAAAAAAAAATCTTTTTTTTTTCCGGCACTGACAAACAACTAAGGATTTTTATTTTTTATGGGCATATGAGCACATTTTCTGGTCCATGTCCTCACAAAACTCAATTAGATGTAACAGAGTGACCTCTGACTGACTCCTCAGAGAGGCAGTGGGCTCCACATCCACTCACTGTCAGAGGAACAGCTCTGCCAGGATTTCAGCGCATAAAAATGAACTTGTATTTGATTTCCAGGTGGGTTTTTGCCTTAAGATTTAATTGATGATTATTTCTTAATTCTTCATACTATGTAAGAAGTTTGCTCTCTTGTGGGTATTAATTATTATCAAAGAATGTTTAATGCAGGTGCACTTTTAGACACATGACCAATAAGGACGTTCCCATCATTAGATTAAATCAGACACATAAAACAGGTGGTGCAGGATGTTTTCTAATGACGCTTGAATCATCAGTTCATAACTTCTGCCATGGCTTTCATTACAGACCAGTTATGCTTCTTTCAGTGTGATGTATAGAGCTGCAGCCTGGGGTTTTTGTTGTTATCAAATTGTACAGAAACGGTTTAGTGTTAAATAAATGTCACTTTAAATGCACCTCCTGATTTTCCTGGTTTCTTGACTGATGTCTTATGAAACACCACCTACTCAGATGATGCCCCAATTATAGGTGTGCAGCCACAATATTTGATATTTTTCGTTTTATTTTTCCCCCTTAAAAATGTGTTTTTCACTCAAATTGCACAGGTTTATGGACACAAACTCTTTTGTTCTTTACATCATAATACTGGCACTTTGAGCTGTGTAGACTCTTTATATCCACTGTATACTTCATTAATGTGTTCCAACAGAAATAGAAGAACAGCTAATGCAAAAAATGAAGTGGCTCAACCAGGTAAAAATGAACAAAATTAAATATGGTAATAAGTAGCTCAATAAAAAAAATCTAATAAAACATCTAAACAAAATGGCTCCAAAGAGCTCAGTAGAATAGAACAGATGGCTCACTGGCTCAATAAAATACAAAAGACCAAAATAAAATAGGTCTGTGCACACTTTACATAATAAAGTACAGATAACACTGGAGGATATTTAAGTTAAACTACAGAGATGACGGTTATAAAGAGTTCTTGCATAAGGTGGTTAAGAGAGTAAGCAGACAGACAAAGCTTTAATAAGTATAATTAAAGAGGTTAACTCATAGGTCAGGGATGTGTAATTTAGGGGTTGTAAGTTAAAATGTTGCAAAAATGTGCCCTTTGATTTGTTTGGGGGAGGTGATTTTGCGCAATGGCGGCCTCTAGTGGCAGCAACGTGTAACTGTTGGAAATATGAACCTGAAACCACACTTCTGGGAAAGCTGGTTATTTCTTAGGCTTCAAGCTCTGCAGCATTTCCAGCCATCCGAAACATCTCAAGAGCAAAACAAAGATTACAGAGAAGTACGAAAGGGCATAGCCTCCACTGAACCAGCTAATGCTATTCCTAAAGGGTTTGGGGGTTTTTTTGTGATATATTTTGTATTATAATTTTTTTTACTCATCCCAGAAAACCTTTCTTGAATTCCTCTGAGAAGCACATATTCACATTAAACTGCAGGTTACCATTTTCATATTTGCTCTTAAAATGTCTTTCTTCTGTGCACTAAGACAACATGCTACCAAATAAAATCAAAGCGATATGAAGAGTTTATAGATCTGATGCATTTTTATTAAAATAATGAGACCTTTGATCTGTATTTGGTCATGAATCAGAACTAAACAGACTGCTACTACACTTTATTTCTATCAGGATTTATTATCTCTTGAGTTCCACCATGTCTCGTTAGTGGTCTGATTGATCATTTACAGGCTACAGTATGTATTTCTGACCCTTTGTGGTTGAGGTATCTCTGTGTGTTTTGCTCCTTCAGTCATTCAGCTGCCTGGGGATAAAGAAGATGGCTTTCTGTCCAATGTGGGTTCTTGGACCGAGTTTAGGCTTTCCGTTCTTCTTCAGAGCTACGTACCAGGTCTTGTCCTGGTACTTCTGTGGCTGATATGTGTTGTAGTGGTTCTCCTCCAGTCTCTCCAGGAAGTAGCATTCATCAGTTACTGTGGGCTGAGAGAGAAATGCAAAAACATTTCAAATAACATCTCAGGTGAACTCGGTCTGAGATGAAACATTTAAAATTTTAAAGTAGGTTTGGATGACAGCAATTAAATATTCAGAGCAAATATCACAGCTGCATCTAAAGTATATTCAGTGTTAATTGTATTAACTGCACAATCTCCCTCTTATATAATTAAAGATGATGAAATGAATAAATGTGTAATGTGTTGTTGTGTTAATTGCTCATGTAGTTGTTGTTTTGTCTTTCTTGCACAAATATTTAATATACATCAAATCACTACTCACTGAACCGTACAAACGGCCTTCACCGCTCATGGCTAAATATCTGCTGGCTTCAGTTCCTTGGATGACCACCACGCCTCTGTCCACGGCTCTGAGCTTTAAAACAGCTGAAAGAACAAAAAGGTGGAATCTAATTTAAAGAAATAACATAAACAGGCAAAAACCTGAATACATAAATGATGGCTGCCTGATCAGTTGGCTCAGAGGCTTCAGTGTAAAAAGGTCAGCCTGCTGAAACACCAACACAGCAGATTCGACACCAGAAAAGTTTAAATATTCCAGCAGAAAGAGGGCCAATGGTAATCATCTTTTTCTCCTGCTGGTTCTCTATTTTCTTTCAATCAGCAGCATTCACCTGCAGTGTAGCACAGAGTAAGAAAAAGAAGCAATCTGCAAGAGAGGAGGCCGAGGACTGAAGTATGTGAGGGCTGATATGTCTCAGGGTTTTTTGTTTTTGTCAGTTTCCACCTTTTCAGGGGCAGAAATACCGGTTTCACAGAAGCCTCTGCAGAAAACAGATCGTGTCACCGCGGCGCTCCTGTGGTTAAACTTTTATTCTACTTCTGCATGTTTGCTCATGCACAGACAACCAACGACTCCATCTACGTCCATAAATACATTTAAAGCGAAATCACAGACC
>JASGAU010406745.1:15783-29499 GCA_030220045.1 Australoheros facetus
GGGGTGTCCTTCATTTCACTCTCCCACCCCGCCCCCAAAATTTTGTATTCATTTTTATCGGACACATGGCGCTTTAACCTGACACACCTGCAGCAGAGGAAGTGAACGCGTCATGCTGCAGGCCTGACCTGGATGTTAAAGCGCGCAGAGCGCTGCAGCCTTACTGTGAGCGTCGCTCTCATCCCTCTGGCCCTGCACCGTCCCATCGGGGAGGATCTGAAGGTGATATCCGCCATTCATGCAGTACAGC
This sequence comes from Australoheros facetus, assembly GCA_030220045.1. Taxonomy (NCBI): domain Eukaryota; kingdom Metazoa; phylum Chordata; class Actinopteri; order Cichliformes; family Cichlidae; genus Australoheros; species Australoheros facetus. The sequence goes on from JASGAU010406745.1 coordinate 16,034, forward strand.
CGAGTAAGTCGCCGGTAGTCGCTCAGCAGCAGCGGGCCGCTGTCCCCCACGGACTGATTCTCCACCATGTCTCCATCAGCCATCCTGCTCAGAGGAAACACCACTCTGCAGCAGGGCGGGCGTGGGCTTGTGAATCGGGGGTCGGTGTCCAGTGGAAATTCTCAGGGCCCCCTGCAGTGGTCAGGTGTTGATGTGGCTGTGAACGAGCGCGAGACCACACAAGCAGCTAGATGCGCGCTCCCGACGCCTGGCTTCAAGCTCCAACTGGAGGTATGGAGTAACTTCAGTGCCCATTTTTGACTTCAAAACAGCTTTTTAAACACCCAGTGTGAGTTCACCGAGTTGCTTCCTGCTTTGTTTACTTGTTTATCGAGTCTACACAGTTCAGTTATCAGTGACAAGTAAAGCAATATGCAATAAGGACACAACCTTTATTCATGTTTTTAACAGCATGTTTATCACATTTGGGCAGCTAATTACTTAATAGCTATATAATAGAGGTGGGGCTGCAGTTGCTACAGCATATTTAATTCTATTTTATAGTAAACGACAAAAAATGTTTTTTTTTACAATTACAATTTATTATTCATAATTCTATGACAATTTTTGCTTGCACCATGTCACAAACCTCAGATCATCTCAAACTGGTTTCTAGAACATGATGGTGAGTTCACTGCACTCAAATGGCCTCCACAGTCACCAGATCACCTTCTGCATGTGCTGCAACAGGAGATTCATATCACGGATGTGCAGCAGCTGTGTGATGCTGTAATGTCAATATGGACCAAAATCTCTGAAGAATGTTTCCAGCACCTTGTTGAATCTCTGCCATAACGAATTAAAGCAGATCTGAAGGCGGAAGGGGGTCCAAGGTGTGTCTAAATATATGGTGATTGTCTCATTTTCACAGCTAGATATGCTCACTGTGACCCGTTCTTCCTTCTAGGGGTTAAGTCTTGCTTCTCAGCAGCAATTTTGAAATAAAATCTCACACTCTTTCACTAGTTATTGATTTAAATGCTCTCCTGCACCATAAAGAATCACCAGTGAATCACCTTAAAAGTTTGCTGATTTTGACCTAAAATAAGATTTTAAAAGGCTTTATTCCCCCACTGCTAGTTATACTTCTGCCACCATCTTTGCCACTGTGGTTTTATAAATAAGCAGCTTAGCAATAAATAAATTTTATAGTCTTGAATGGGACTGCCTGAAGTTTTAAGCCAACATGGAACCTCCCATAAACACAGCTTTACTTCCAATGAATCTGAGCAGTCAATAAACCAGGTGTCAGAATGGAAAAGCATGTTTATTTGATGCGGTGCTTTGCTGTGAGCATGAAAAGTGGCCTTGCACCGAGCGCTGCCATTGCCACAGATGGCAAACATCATCATACACTTTTTTTTGACAAGCACCACACAAAGACGTTAAAGGTTCGACCTTTAATCAATGGAGGAAAATATCAACAGGAGTCACACTACAGAGTGGAAATAATACAGAGGGGAGGTACTGAAAAACTCTTATCTGGAGACAAGTACACCACATTTTTCTTTACAATGGATTATATGTACATATTAAACTGGTTTGAAGCAAAAAAAAAAAAAAAAGGCTCTTTAAAGAAAGCATATACCAGTGAAAGATGATCTGCCCTTGATAATTTTCAAAAGTTAATGTCTGCATATGTTTTATATAAAATAGATTTTCAAACAATATTTGGGTAGTGCAAATCTTTTTTTTTTCTTTTTTTTTTTTAGATTCAAGCTGGTTGATTACTTTCACAAACAGTTTGTGTGTGAAATAGACTGACTCCTATCCTACTCACAGTATTATACAATCTGACCAAAGCCTCCCCATTAGAGTAAAAAGAAGGGGAAAAAAAGTGTTAAAAACAAGGAAGTGTACATTTGTCCTGTCTGCACCTGCTTTGGTCACCTTGTAGTCAAACATCTAATAGGCTTTTTTTTTTTTAATTTTGTGTGCAACCTGGGTGGACTGATTATTTCCTGAATATCCTGAAAAGCTGGCCTGCAGAGAATAAAGTGAGTCTCCTGGATGCAAATAGCTTATATAGGAAAGAAATGAAGGAAAACAAGGAAGTAATGTTGTTATGGTGGTGGTGTTTCTATTGCATATTCAGTTGTCCTCCTCAAAAATGTACAAGTACACAGAATACATTTTTGAGCAAGAAGAGGCAAGTGTGCGATTTTATCGCTCTTTCTATAGATCTTTCTCTCTCTTTATATATATCTATATCTATATATCTATATCTATATATATATTTATACCTGTTTAAATGAAGAGCAGCAGCAGAAGAGATTTGACTACACTGAATGTGAAAGTAACCGAAGGTGGTTTCCAACTATTTAAAATAAACCTCAGAGAAAACTGATAAGCATCTGGTGTCTGAGCCACAGTGTGAATGATGCTGGTGGCAGCAGACTCCTAAAATTATTCTCATCTATTACATTTTTATCTTGGGTGGGGGTGGGGGTGGGGGTGGGGGGCAACAAACACCAAAAAGACATTTGGGGAAATCCAAACAGTTTTTGGTTTTTAGTGTCAGCACTGAGCACAGACAGCTTCACACTGTGTGAATCAGACAGTTTGATTAACCTGAGAGTGGGAGAGAAATTTCTAAGTGCTTTTAGATTTGTTGTGGGGCTAAAAATCAGCCACTGAACAATTTGACGTTTTTCATATTTAAATATATATACGAGTGAGCTAAATGAATTCCTCCTTTAAGGGTCACATTTGTATTTAAAAATAAAAAAAAACTGCTTTAAACCCAAACACCTCGGGGTTAGGAGACACACTGATGACGAGCTAATCACACAAGCTGACTAACGAAAATGTCGCAATACATGTCAAATTCCCACTTACACACAAACATTAACATGTATGATTCCACACCTGTGTCAGAAATAAAACTCAGTCACCACTTAATCATGACGCCTATCCAGTGGACCGAAGTGCAGTTATTTCAGGACTTTTTCCCCTTATTTAAGGAAAAGAATTATAAGCTTCAAAGCTTGGGCTTGTTTCCTCTTCTCATACAAATACTGACCAACTTTCAGCATCATGAAAACAGACAAAACAGCAGTTTGGCACTGAAATAGTTCCCAGAGAATAAAAGGATCCATTTTGCCTGCATCCCCAGTCAGAATGCTGGGGAGTCTCTGACTGCGAAGGGTCTCTATGAGGTGACCGATGCCAAGTGCTTTTTAAATGCTGGGGCTCGAACATAATGGCAAACAAACATGCAAAGGTACCAAAGACACACAGACACTAGACAAGTTGCCTACAGGGCGTCACAGGAGTGGAGGGGCCGATGCCTGATGTGACGTGCTCCATCCACAAGCCGTCTATCATACAAACTGTTCAGTTTGAAAGGAATACTCTGACATTTTGACCAGTACTCTTAAAATCACTCATATCTCTACATAAATATGAAGCTGCAGCCACAGACAGAGGACACATCTGGGATGGCTTCATTAAAAAAAAAAAAAAGACTCCCAGCACTTTTTACATTTCAGTAATACCAGTTAGATTGTTTGTTTAATCTATACAAAAAACTGAGAATAAAAAAGCCAGGTGCCATGTTGATAGGTGTTGGCAGAAATACCGAACTCCAGCTTCACATTCACTGTACAGATGTGACATCAGGACAGCTGTGTCCCAAAATGTCCAGCTATTCCTTTCATAAATACATTAATACACGACCTTTCAATTAAAAATAAAGGAAAAAAAATCCAAAGCAGAAGCTTACTGAGAGCAGAGATATATTGGCAGAATCACAACATAATCTTTACCAAACACACTTTGGAAAAAGAGCTTAAAAAGTGGAGGATCAGGTAGATGGGGGGTACTTCCACTTTGAGCCATGTTAAAACCACAGAAATTCCTGATTAATTAAAAATGACATAACCTCACAAACACAATAAAATAAGCCCTCTCTCTTGTGTGATTGGTAGACGCAGGTATCCGTCACATTTCACTGTTAGACTGGCGGTGAAGGAGTGTGGACTAAAACGAAGCGCAAAAATAGGCTATTTCCTAAAAAAAAAATAAAAGAAGCTCTAATTTCCATCTAAAGTCAAACAGGAAAGACTTTAACAGTTTAAACAGTCTTTCTTCACAGCCTTTTAAAGCCTTAAGCAGAATACAAAGTGCTCAAATCGCAACGAAAGATGTGTGTGTGTGCAGGAGATCGCAATGAGAGGAAGCAAGTTCTGAATATTGGTAACAATAAGGATCGTTTCTACACATGAATGATGGACTGAGCTGCCACTTCTAAAGATACACACAGCCACCAGGAAAACAAAAAGAAAAACTTGCATGAAGTAGAAAAGTACAATCAACATATGATGAAGGTAGACCATGACGGGATCAAAAGGAGTACGGTCGGAAGAAAAATGGCTAAGTGATAGTTGAAGCAAAAAAGGCACATTTTTTTTCCCTTTTATAATAATAGACATGTGTAAACCTGGAAGAGGTCAGCTTGTGAGAGAAATAATCCTTAGAACGATGGATGTCTCTTAACAGTCCCACAGATTTGTTTCGTATTTTCAAAGTTGATTAACAAAAAGCCACGAAATACGCTTTTTAAATGACTAGAANCACCCCCACCCCGTGTTTATCAGCGTGACTGATAAAACATTTTGTTACAACCTCCTATAAAAACTAAAAGTGGAACATACAGTCTAAATGCCTACTGACGAGCATGTTAAGCTTTGTCACCCTCTCGGGTAACAGTTACCTGGGTAATTGTATAAACTGTCACAATTTGAAAATGTAGAAAATACTATCAGAACCTGTACATAGATATTTGTTCTATTTTAGAGAACGTTCTGAATTTGAAGGTAAGAAACCTGAGATGACGTTGATGTTAGTCTAGTTCTTCTGTGATTATCTTTTAACTAATGAACCATTCCTACTTATTGTTGCACACTACATCTTACACTGTTCGACAAAACCAAACCTCTTGTGCTTGCCGTTTCGACAAAAACATCTCCGCCCTCTCCCTTCAGACCCGTGAGCCACTATACAAGAGTTGCATACGCGCTCCCAAATACATCATCCACGCCTGGGATCCTCAAGTCTTCTGGGGTGGGGGTAGGGGTGGGGGCTGAGTGAGTCCGATTGGGTTGGGTGGTGAGGTGAGGTGATGCGGTGGGATTTTAAGGCATTGTGTCTGTTGCGGGGGGTGAGTCATCTCTGGTGAAAGAGGAGAGGTTTGACACTCCCAGCCTTGAATTTTGGTAACTGGTTGCTGATGATCTCTGCCAGCATCTCTGGAAACTCCACGCTCAGGGATTTATTCAAAAAGGTGTAGAAGCAGAAACTCAGCAGTCCCCCGACCATCTGGAGATATACAAGAGGAGCGCACATCAGTACGTGATTAACATAAAACACACAAGTATTTCTGGAGGAATGGTTTTCAACCATGAGTGGCAATTAAAACATTTAATGAAGTCCATCAGACAGACAAATACTACCACTGGCAACAGAAATTGGTATGAAATCATTGAAGTCAAAGGTGTAGTAATCAGCAAGGCTTTGAGCCATCTCTCATTCCTTTATGCTAGGAAAATGGGAAACAGGTGCAGACACACATGGAAACACAGCATGTAAGGCAAAAACAGTTTGTACAATTCTAACAAGCCTGAAAGTCAATATTTGGTGTGACCACCTTTATTCTTCAACACAGCCTGAACTCTCTGAGGCAGCTTCCTTATAATTTATTTAAACAGTCTTCAGGAAGAGTTGTCCACTTTTCTTGAAGGGCATTCAAAGCTCTTCCTTGGAGGTTGGCTAACTTTTGTTCTGATCCCATACTGCTTCAAAAATGTTGAGGTCCAGGTTCTGGAGAGGCCAATCCATGTGCTTCTATCCAGGTATGCTTTTACTGCAGTGGCAGTGTGTTTGGGATCTTTGTCATCCTGAAAAATGATGCTGTTGCCAATCAGATGGTTTCCAGATGGTATTACATGGTGGATTAAAATCTGACGTAGCTTTTTCCATTCATAATTTATTATTTTGAAACTATCCCCAACAACACTAGCTAAAATGCAGCCACAAACCATGGCAGAGCCTACTGTATTTAATCATCAGTAATTATTAAACTCTGGCTCTCTCATATAGCTTGCCTTTTGTCCCGTCTCTCTCTGCTCTCTTCTCTTTTATAGGGGGTTGAGCGATTGTTGGGGTTTCTCTCTAATATTTTAGGGTCTTTAACTTAGAATATAAAGCAGTTTGTTGCGACCGTTGTTGTTAATTGGTGTTATATAAATAAAATTGAATTTAATTAAATGTCACTATACAGCACCTGAGCAAACCCTGGACAGATCGTTTCTGATCCATTCTGCTACAGCTTCTGAAGTGCTATAAAATCCTCTACTTTGCAGCTTTGTATCACTGAAACAAACTCTCCTTTAAATCACTCTGTACTTCAAATTGATTAATCTGATTAGTCGCAGACAGCAGATCACTGTTTAAGGATTTAGGGAGAAAGCTGCAGACTGCAGATGGTCAATAACGACTTGCTAGGAACTGCTGGTGCTGATGGAACACAAAGGGGATTCTGCGCTGAGTCTCTGTACCTCATGCATGGAGTCGAGCAACTTGGTGAGCTGGTAGAATCGCTGCCAGTTCTGGCTGGAGTTCTCCTCACGCTTCACAATGGCTTTTCCTAGCTCCTTGATGTACGACATCCGAATCTCATCAAACACTGCTTGGCTCTTCAGGCCGTCCTTTGGCACTGTGGGAGAGGGAGACGCTCAATGTCAACATCGTGGAGAAAAATAAGGACAGTGTACCTGACTTTTTACTGCCTGTGCTTGACAATATAATCATCACACTTCCAGGCTTAAACTGTGTGGAAGTGTGGAAGGGCATTTTAAAGACCATTAATTATATAAAACATCCATGCTGTCAAGGACAAAAACAGCACCTAATGACTAACTGGTCTACAGGACAGCGATCTAGCTATGTAGTCTATGTAAATGTGTTTATGTATTAAGTCTATTCTGGCACCTCTAATTTTCCTGCATTAAATTATATTTAATCACACACCACAATGCAGTTTTGTGCACTTCTCTACTCAATCAAATCTGTCAGCTTAACTCACAAAGTGCTGAGATGTGTCGTGTGCATCCATCTAGATTTTCTACAGTATTGGATTGGAATAATGGCTTTTTTAATGATTGCGTTACAATAGCAGTTCAGCTGCTTTCTGGTGTAAGTCTGACCTGTGCTGAGCAGCAGCAGGACCTTCATGCACAGGTACTCATCGTGGGAAACCTGCAGCCGGACAAACTCGCTACAAATCTTCAACATCTGCTCAAACTGGTCGGTCATGTAGGGCAGCTTCATCCGCTCCCTGGTGGGTTCAGATGGAGACAGTTCAGAATATTTGTCCTTATATCATAACAGGTTTATAGAGCCGGTTATGTAGACACAGGGAGAAAAAGCAGCTTCCTGTATTATTTCTGTAAATGTAATTTCCATGATCTTTATGTAGAAGTTTAAAAATGCATTTTTCCATTTAGTAAAGATAATTTCAATTATGGGTTTTTTTTTAATGAGGATCACTTTCTTTAAAACTGGTGAAGTTTTTAATGGAACCTTCAGGTGCACATGCTCCACCTCTGGGCAGTCTTTTCAAAATGTCACTGATAGACAAACTTAACAATACTAACGAAGAAGAAAGTAACATGGACAGCATAACGATGACAGAGAGGAGGGTGGAAAAAAATGAAAGAAAATGAAGACAGACTGTCAAAGGTGTGGAAGCATTTAACAGAAAACAAAAATAAAGCTGAATGCAGACTGTGCAAAGCAGAGCTTTCCTTCCTCGGCAGCATCACTGCAATGCTGAGAGTTTAAAACGCCGGCACCCTGGAGCTGTGACGTCAGCTCTGGATGGGTACGTTTTAGTGCGTCGTAGATACATGTTAATGTTGTTACAGTAATGTTTGTTAGTTTTCCTGTTGGAAACAAGCTCTCATGGATGATGTTTGCTAAGTGCCACCATTTCAGTTAGCTAACAGAGCTAATAATAGGAGCAGCTCCGCTGTCTATTTTTTTTCTCGCATTAAAATAAGCGTTCATTCTGAATAGTAAACCTCTGCATGAACTGAATCGTCTATAAACTTTTCAGTTGTTTTGGATGGGAAAAATCTTTTTGATTTAATTTGAAGCCTTATTTGTACTTTTGGACAGGGGCCATTTTTTTACACATTTGCACATTATATTTTCATTTAAAAATAAAAATTGCATTCACTTTAATATGCATTGTTTATTTGATATTTATTGTGATGTCACATTAATGTTAAAAATACATTTAATTAGTTTCAAACTCGTATTTTTATGGGTTATTATTTGTGCGAAGAGACAACAAGGTGATATTCACAGGTGTGCAGGCTTGAACAAGTAAGGTAAGATTGAAATAATCGTTGACTAATTGACTAATCAAAAAAGATAACTGAAGGATTAGTCGACTACCAAAATAATCTTTAGTTGCAGCCCTACAGTACAGTAACCTATAATACAACAATGCAATGATTGAAGGTAAACTCTGACTTCACCTTTTACATAAAGAGCATTCCCCTAAGGGGATTGAGCCTAGTGCCACACTGGGGAGTTCAGTCCCTTGCTAGTTAACTGATGTAATCCAATGAGAGAGTCGCTGTTTAGTAACGAGCTTGCCAACATTGGGTTTAGCCCATGAAGCAAACAACTGATCAGACCTCTACAAGGGTTATATCCTTTTAATATAAACGTATAGATGAATAGTTTCTACCAAGCACTCAGCGCAGCAGATTTGGGTGACCTAGTTAACATGCTCTCCGACCTGGCTCTTTGACGAGAAGCAGGTAGTGACTGTCAGAGACAAGCCATGATAGCATCTGATGATCAAGGTGCTCGGCTGGACGGTTAAGGCCTCAGGTTGTGAGGGAAAAATGTGAATTCCCAACTGGTTGGCGAGTGTTTGCTGGCAGTTGCTAGTCAGATGAAACTGGTCACAAAAAGGTTGCTGTATCAAAAACTTGTGACTGTGTTGGCCACCAGCAGATTGCCGCAATCACCCATAGTCTGCATGGAGGATACTGAGCTGTCTGCAAACAGTGGCCACCTACGTGCCAAGTGGTGGTAAAACTTGAAAAACTGGGATGCGCACCAGTAACAGAGCCTCACTCTGGAGCTGAGATAACATTTATTTTGAAGGCTGTTTCTGGTATGTGTCGCCCTTTTTACTGTTTCACTACCTCTCAATTGTAGCTGTTGAGTGTTTGCAGTCAAGTCTGTGTCTTTCATACAAACTACAGGTGACTGTGGCAATCACAAGGTGGTTTTCAGCGCAGTGCTGTATACCTCTTTTGCCTGGCGACTGCCAGCAAACTCCAGTGAAAACTTGCCAACTGGTCTGGGAATATGCAGTGTTCCCTTGCAACCGTTGGTTGCCACATGTTCACTAACCAATCTCAAGGCCTGTGTGACTGGGGCTTAAGGTAGTGGTTAAGCAGTCACCAGAGAGAAGCTTTCTGGGTAAAATAGGAAAAGAAATTGAAATGGCAAGTGATGCCGAGTTCACTTTTGTAGGGAAGGAGAATGACTGAGACAGTGCTCAAACAGTGTTCCCCTTAGTGAGACAACAAAAAAAGTTTGAAAGAGATTATTCTAGGCAAATTATGACAAAAGATAGGCAATAACTGAAGTTTGTTTGGAGCTGACTGACAAAAGAAAGCATAACCTCATCAGATATTAATTATGATCATGCTAATTTAAGCTTGCGATTAGGGGAAAAAAGGAAAAAAGCAAAAGGCCTACTGTAGCCCTAAGCGTGATAGCTCTGACAATGGCTCACTGCACTCAGAATCTATAAGGATCAGACACAGATTACTAATGAGAGCAGACAGACACAGTTTGATTCTTGGTAGATGGGAGACACAGCAGAGAGCTGCTCTGATAGACTTCAACAAGCAGATGTATGTGCTGGATCAAATCAGTGCTCGATTCACAGGAGATGCTCGATCTACCTGGCTGTGTATGTTTTTACTTTAACAATCCTGACAGCAGTGACACATTATTTAACTTGGAGGATGAGCTATAAACTTATATTAAATATATCAGTCTAGTCCTCCTAAGCAATACTATACTTACTCATTGATGACGAGGTCTGGTGCAAAGCAGAGCATGTTGCCGTTGCACTGTTGGTAAGACCTCCAGCCCAAACTAAAAGTCATGAGGAAGAGCCAGGAGTACTGCAGCAGAGTCATCTGGTCATCCAGGTGCAGGTTCCTGAAACCTGAGGGGGAAGAACATGGAAATACCTCAACCAGCTATCAATGCAGTCTCCATGTGTAAGAAGGGGTGATGCGTGTTAAAAATGTAATCTTTAAAAATGTAATACACATTTTGCAGAAGAAGTATCTGGTTTACAAGTAAAATGTATTATTGCAGTGCTCAACACCTGTTTGCACTTTTGTTTGTGTCATCTTGATTTTGTGTCAAGATGACACAACACACAGCGCGCAACAGACTTCGAAGAGGAATCATTGTTAGGGCACAGATGCTTCAGTCACCAAGGTTTCTCAACTGCCTGATCAACAGGAAACACAGCCAGTGTGACATTTGCTTCAGAAAGACATTAGCAACCAGGGGTCGGAACCTGTGGTCAAAACCACAAACGTGATGGCCGTGGTGTTTCTGCATTATTGCATTTAATGGAAGGAAAAACAGAGAAGCAACTCTTCATCAGGTGACTGAAAATGTCAGTAAAGGACATGATGAGACTGTCATTAAAAACAGTCTGTTGAAATTTACATGGAGATAAATTACATGGCATTGCAGAACATAAAGCCCTCATTATTAAGAAGAATGTACATTTGAGGGTTTGGTAGCACAAAAACCACAAAGGCACCAGTTCACAGAAATGTGAAAAAAGTGATAAGGTCAGATGAGTCATCTGTCATTATATTCTTTACAAGAGGGCAAGCGTATGTGTGGTACACACCAAGAGAAGGGCACAACAGGGTTGTGCAGATGTTCAAAGCTACTGATGACAGCTCGACAATCAAGGTGATTTTTAGCTAATTTTCCCTTTGATCGATTACACTGATATTATCATTAATATGATACTCAGAATTAATCCACTTATGTTAATTAAACTAAAGTGAAATCTTTAATCGCTGAACGTTGATGTGTAAGGGTTATATCCTCACGCTGAAATGAGAAATAAATTCTCAGTGTGTTTATCTCCCATTTGTGGTATACTGAGCTTGGTGTGTGTGTGGGGCCCCACATGCTGTACACTGCGGAAGGTGGATAGCGCTATCTTAAAGGGGTGCATGTTAACCTCCTCTGTGGGATCCCACAGGGGGACAATCAGACTATGGAGCAAACTGGCCAACCCTTTGCTGGCATGGTTTGGTTCCACTAAGTCCCCTTAAGCCTCTTTCCCACCAACAGGGTTCTGGAGCCGGTGCCTTTATTTGAACCGTTAGGCGGGTTTTCCACCGTGGAAGCACTCAGTGCTCAGCCAAAAAATGGGTTCAACTCCGGCCCTGCAAACTAGCTGGTCTCGAACCAAGAACGTGTGACGAAAGCGGCAGAGGGGCGTGACTCTGCCATCTCAACATCAAGTTCTCTATCATATTACATGTGTATTACATGAGAAAAGCGAAACGATTTTAATGGCTGTGAATTAGGTTGGGCTCTAAGGCTGAACTTGCTGCTTTGTATCGGTTCATATCACAGATAAAAGGACACAAAGTGCGTACTTGTCGTCTTGCTCGTAATCGCTGTCTGTGTTTACGTCTGTGCTGCACACAGATGCTGCAGTAGTTTGGTTTGGACCGTAAAACGTATTTGCAGCACAAGTAAGGGGTGCGTGTTCTCCCACGTTTGTGTGCTTCGGCTTCCGTGTCCAAACGAGGACCCGGCCACACTCATACGTAAAGGAGCAGTTCACAGAAACGCAGTGGAAGCGCGGGCCTGTTCTTAAGCGTTTCGCTGGTTCGTTGGGAACAGCACGAGCACTGCCACGCAAACCGGCTACTTGGCGGTGGGAAAGTAGCATTAGAGGCTGATCATCTTTAATGAAATATGTAATGAAATGTGTCTGTCCTAATGGGTGTTGTCTCCTCCAGGATGGCAATACCTCCATCAGGGCACGATCTGATAAGTATAAAAACGATGCCATTCATATGCCTTCACGTGGCCTACACAGTCACAAGATTCCAACATAACTGAACACCAGTGGGAGATTTTAGACAGTTAAGACTTTCTACCACCATCATCAAAACACCAAGGAACAATGATCCATCCCTCAAGTAGCATTACAGAGACTTAAAGTTGTTCTGGTAGTATGAAGTTGCTGACACATTGCTAAGACCTGTCTTCTTGCAAATAATGTTTTATAAATTCACCACCATAACCTTAACAACCCCATAGACAGGCTACACCGACAGCTCAGGGAAAGTTTACGCCACAAACCTGGCAGAGCCTTGGCCCACTTGACAGCAGAGATGACCTGACGGCCTCCAAGCCTGTTGAGGGTGGTCATGAGGCGGGTGGAGTTGTCGGGCAGGGTGCTGTCGTAGCCAGCGTAGATGGTGTCCGGCTCTATCGCCTTCAGCAGGGATAGCATTGTCGGAACAAGCTGAGGCATGCATTTAGGTACGAGGCTGCGGGTCTCAACTGGCAGAGAAGGTGTAACCTCTGGCGGGTTGCTCTGCTGGCTGCCCTTTAATCGATTCTTCTTTAATTTTCGAGCTTTAGGAGAGAAAACACAAGTGAAAAGGTGAGTAATTAAAACAGCTCAAGGCATCTGATATATCCCTGTAGGTAGGGTTGCAACGGTATGAGATTTTCACGGTATGATAATCGTCTCAGAAAATATCGCGGTATGACGGTTATCATGGTATCACCGTATTTCACATATATTATTACAAATGACACTGATCATTAAAGAAACATAAGTTTTTTGTTCAACAAATTATTTTATTGTGCTTGGAACCATTTTTAATGACAGTTTTGTTTAAAATGTCTCCTTTTTAAAAAAGCTAGGTACCTCCTGTTTTTATTTGCAAATTTATTGATTTAATATTGCAATATTAGAATGAGGAAAAAGCCAAATCTTTAAATAAAAATGAATCTGTCACTTTAGAAAGAAAAAATTCTTTGTCTTTGTAAACAAATGTGAGAAAAAGTGCAGGAGTTTTCCTGAGATCAGATTTTTATTGCAGCATTTTAATTTTCAAGCCAAGTTATGATGCAGAAATGTAAGCATTTTTAGTTTGTCAGGGCTCAGTCTAATAATGAATACAATTAAAATGATGTAGATGTGTGTGTGTGTATATATATACTTACATACACACACACACACACACTTTATATGTACTCTTAGAATTAAACATCCTGCATTTAAATTGTTCAGTAAAATTATGTATCACCATAAAAACATATTT
>JASGAU010406746.1:10712-26471 GCA_030220045.1 Australoheros facetus
AAAAAAAGTATTTTAAAGCTATTTTTGAACCGCAGAGTGTAAAGCTTGGTTGGAAACTGTACAACTGTGTACAGCATTTTGGTACGTTTGATTAAATAAATACATCTGTGCTGCCGCCTGGCATTCCTTGTAGCTGATGCTGTCAAGATGCATCAGGAAGTAGGGAAATTAATCAGCACATTACCACTTAACGTGCACCCTCTTTCCATTCTTGTCACTTTCGTGTGTTCATGCATGTAGATGTCGATGAGCTTGTGGCATGTATCTACAGCAGCTAAACAAATGGAGCAAGCATAAACTGAGTGACTTTTATTTGAAGTGGTGGTTAATTTTAAATGCAACATTTCAGACTCAACGAATAACTCCGAGCATGTGAGAAGTTTTTAATGTGGCATCTTAGCTATATTTCTCAGAAGGTACACTAAGGACATTGTCATATGTAATAACGTCACTCTCAAAGTTGAAAAAAAGAGAGGATAGATGACAGATGCCAAACTTCAAGATAGTTCAAGCTGGCTAAAATAATAAAAACACAAACACGTTACAGGAACGCATGGGGTCAGCGTTTGCACCTTAGCCTGACATGCACCTTCCCACAAATGTAACTACACATCACAGCAATGCAGATTTCTCCACCTGTCTGTTTGGTGGTAAACACAGTATATTGATTACCACAAGGATAATACCTCTGTGGAACAAAACCTAAGTGTATTATCTTGCCTAGCATGCTGATGAAATGGCTGGTATTCTGCTAATATAGATGCATGCTGTTTTTTTTTTTTTCATCTTCATAGCGCTGACAGTCCATATACGGACTCAGATCATGTTCTGAAGTCCTCTCTTCTTCCTGCATTGTTCTCCTTCCTGCTCGTCATGATTTATTAGCTCCACATCCAGCGTGAGCCCTCACATTCACTTGTGACGGCAGAGGAATGCAGCTACACCACGGAGAGTCAATGCAGTGCTATAAATTGGGCTTTAAACCCCAAAACAACAGAACATAGACATGAAAGCTCAAGAGATGCTTCCCACTGTCACTTCAGTTTGGTACAACACAATTAGGCTTAAAAGTTTCAATGAACAATACTGCTAAAAGGATCAAAATAAAATTTGTTCAAATACTTGGATACACAATAATAGTCATAAAAACATGAATTACACAGTACACAGAATCATTTCTAACCCAGCCGCGTGGTGTCCAAACAGGGGTCCATAACCGAACCTACTCCTAGTGCCAGTCACAAGCTCAGTAAATGAGAGGGTTGTGTTAGGAAGGGCATCCGAGATAAAATCATTGCCAAATCAAACTTGCAGATCCTCAGTAAGATTTCCATACCAGACTGGTCAGGGCCTGGGTTAACAATGGCCACCACCAGTGCCGCTGACCAGCAGGGTGCCTGTGGAAACTGTGCCACTGCTGGCCAAAGGCAGAGGAGGGGGAGGGGGAGAGGGAGGGGAAGAAGAGGATGCGAGGGATAGGGTGAGATGGAGGCAGATTATCCACTGTGGTGAATGTGAGTTCACTTCAACATGTATGTTTGCCCTCTGTCATTGACAGTGAAAAATCATTTAGTTGAGGTCGTCCATATGAAAAAGATTCATACTGAGTTCCAAAATAAAACAAAGATATGGCATGAAAGATGTGGTTTTATCATATATACATTGGCTACAGTGAGAGGCACACACCATGTAAGCTCACCTTTGGCATCTGGGTTGTGACTCATTCATCAGCAGAGGAAAGGTTAGTCTGGATGTTTCTGTGAAAGTGCACGTCACACATGATCATTCGTTACTCCAGGCTGAACTGTGTGCATCCTATCATGTATTTAGTCAACATGTCACATCTCATCTTTGCGCGAGTGTGTCTCAGCTGTGTCTCACCCATGTGGGCTTTGCGTGAGAACACGGTTGACTCAGTATGGTATATCCACGTCTGCACTCTTGCCACATGAACACAGGATGTGTATGTGAGAGCATATCCATTATCGCCCCTCAGAAAATCTGAAGTCTCTGTGTCAGACGATCTCAAGGAGCACCTAATGCTTCTGTGTGTCACATCAGCTGGCAGCAAATCTCAGATGACAGAGAGAGATGCAGATAAAATAAGTCTACGAAACATTAAGCAGAAGCTCCCCTGGAGGAGGCTGTTATTCATATACATACATCTCCAACCAAAGACTTATCAAATGTGGCACGTCTGCTACAGCTTTTTGAAGGGCTTCTCCCGCCTTACACACCGGGCTTAATCACAAGCACGCGGTAATAGGACTTCTGTGACGGTGGGCTTACTGAGAGTAAGGCATGGCCCAATTGATTTCAAGTGGCTGCCAACGTTTTATCGGCCTCTTGCTAAGCACCCCGCTAAACGGCCATGTCACAATGCCATTATAGTCTGACCATGAAGAAGATGTAACTGCTCCTTAAATCACAACTATAAATGTGTTTATTATCATCACAGCTGAAAAGAAGGCAAGCAAACAGTGGGTCATGTAATAAAATGAGACGTGCAACTTAAAGACAAAAAAGGGGGAATGAGGATTCATGAGGACGGTGGAGCGAGGGGATGGGAGAATGTATGACAGAAATTGTAAATCCGCGTTTAATGCCTCAGTCTCAAATGGTATCCGCAGAACATCAAAGAACCCCCTCTACTCCCCTCTCAAAAAAAACAAAAATCTAAGAAAGCAAAGCACACAGAGGATTACTCTCCTCCAATCGCATACATTCACTCTGACGGGATCCTCCACTCTTCACTAACAGACCCCCCCCCCCTCCCACGCTGAGAGTGAGAAGCACGCATGGTGAAAGAAAAAGAGGAGAGGAGGAGGTAGCAGAGGAGTAGGAGCAGTGGGGGAAAGAAAATAAAGCTAAAGGTGTGAGTGGGTCAATAATGAGATGTAGCAAAAACGTGGAGACAGGCAAATCAGGTAATGGAGAGATAGAGGGAGGAGGTTAGAGTGTTTGCCCTTTAAAAGGACAAGGGAGCACTTAGGGTCTCTGAGAACAGTCACTTAAATGAATCTTCACCCACACACACCCCGACACACTCAAGTGGCTGAAATTAGATGATGTCTTAGATCATCCAAAACATTTACACTTTGCCATTATTTTCTGGATATAAAATATAAAACAGTTCTAACTTCACACTGCATTTACGCCCCGGTAGCGCTGATTAGATTCTGATAATACTTTATGATGCATTTAGGGCGTGGATTAGGATACATTTTGTCCAGCCCAGACATCCAGATACACTTGAATGTTAATGCAAAGGCCCCACTTTTTTTTTCCTCCAGTGGGGTATTTAAGAACCTCACATTAAGGGCTGGGGGAGTCATTAAAAAAAGAAGAGCTACAATCAAGCCACAAAGGCTGATCCTAATTTACAGTGGCTATAGCAAAAGTTCCAAAGACCCTTTGAGTGTAATTTATTACATCCTGCCTGGTAAATGGCCCTAAAATACCGTCTCTTTTTCTTTTTTCTCAACTGTGAATTTTAGATTCTTTGCCATTTTGTACAAACTTGATTATTTAGGTCGTGCACTATGACAGATGGGTCTAAATTCACCCAGGACCAACAAGTGGCAACCTCTGGAGCTGAGAAATGGAGTCACTGCTGAAGTGCTGAAAACTGCAGTTTCTCAAATAATCACTTGATGCTATCTCCAGAACCGAGTGAACCCAACTTTAAGCTGGTTTGGTGCCTAATGTCTAAAGTCTAAGCTTTACATGGGGTATCATCCCTGAGCCCAGGAGAAGGGGCTCATTGACCTGCTCAAAACACTTCAGTGAAGCGTGCCCTTCAGCTGAAAAGGTCTGAGTTTAAATTCCATTGCAAGCCAATAATTTCTGTTTTATCCTAATAGCATTGGCACACACTGTGTTTAGAGTGCATTTTAGAACACTTGTAATGAAATATCTGATAAATAATGTGGCTTTGTGCTTTCATTCATTACACCACTGGCCAGTCAAAGAGTTTTGTGCTCCATTTTTGGTTTGTGAAACTCCAGTATTTTATTTGTGTTTTAATTAGCAGTAATTAGTGGGTATTTAAAACCAAGCTTGCTTGTGTTGGCTGATAGCTCTCCACCCTCTCTTCCAAATGTGGTCACTGTGACTCCAAAAAACAAACATCGCAACGGCCAAAATGCTAAAACAAAAGGAACTTCACAAACTGATGAGTGACATTATGGTGGCTACATCCATCTTTCCTATACAGTCTATGAGAAAGACTAAATAAGTACTCATCCTGGGGCTTCGTAAATCCAGCGTTACATCAAAAATGACTCTAGGAAATACGAGCGCAACAGGAATAACAGTTCTCGTGGCCAAAGTGCTCCTTTTATTAATATTTATAGTGTGTAAAGAAATTCTGCCAGAAAGAGGATTGAACTGACACCTGTAGACCAAAATAAACGCATAGACTGAGACTGAGAATATCCCATCCATGACAGACCTCGGATAGTGCCTGGGAAAAGAGGATTGCAGCCCTGCATTTGCAGATAATCTTTGGGATGAGGCAGGGCAAAGAGAAAACTAGGAATTCTGTTAACAAAATGGAAGGTGGGGGGGGGATCACGCTTATCTCTGAAAGGCTCTTGCTACCCAACCAGGTCATATGAATAAAGAGGTTTTAACCTAATTTCTCACCGTCCACCATGGCTCTGACTGAGCCTGACCACCATAAGCAAAAGTCAGTGTGTGGAAAAGTAAATAATCCTGTATTTGTATTTATTTATTTTGCTGTTGTTGTTGTTTTTTGTTTGTTTTGTTTAACTTGAAAAACTAAATGGGGCCATAACATGTGCATCCGGTTCGGGGTTTCACATCAAAAGATGTCTTCAAACACATTTTCACTCAGTGCTCTGTTTTGTCTAAAAAGCACTTGAAATGTGCAGGAGAAAACAGGGAGCGCATTTAGATGAGTATTTCTTATTGGAGCGGCTAACGAGCGCATTTAATAACAGAGCACAAACACGATAAAAGGGACGCCACTTTCACCGGCTTTATAGAGGCACAAGCAAATGAGTTCGTATTGTGGAGAGCAGCAGCCTATTAGCCCTTGAACTAATTTACTTCTATCGTGAGTGATGACTCATCACATGGATGGTGATGGTCCATCAAAAAAAAAAAAAAAAATGACCCAGTGGAGGTTTACGCTAATGTCACGCTGCCCTCTGCTGGACAGAACGAATAATCACTTACATAAGGGGGGTTACTGCAGTTCAGCTTGATATTACTGGCAGACCTGGGTGGCATTTTCGTTATTTCTATTAACACTGCTGTGCTGTGAAAAGAAAAAAAGAAAAAAGAAGAAGAAGTGGTGCAAGCTGGTTCAGTGTAAAGTGTATGAACATATTTTGTTAAAGTCAGCCCTGACAGTTTGCGGTTTTCTTACTTTGCCTATTTACATGACATATATTGTCTGTCTGCGTGTTTTCTCCGAGCTCCATTAGCAACATCTGCAATAATTATCACTTTTTAAAGGCTGTGAAAATTTGTGAAATTAATCACTAATGAGAAGAATCAGAGGAAAACAGCCAATCACATGAAAGTCGAGTCCCATAAATCAACTATTTTTGTGCCTTATTAGATAAGCAGTTTCACCCATTTTGCTAACCTCCATTAGGCGCTCTTGTCATATGAACACCACACTCCTCTTACTGCAATCAACCACAACTGGCTATTGTACTGTATACACAAGCAGCACAATCACAACCTATTATGCCAACACTAACACTAGTCATCAATCACAGCCTGCTAAGCAGAACCTTTTGATACTCAGTTATCTCTCTGGGGTAATTCTGTGTCACACTGATTGCAAAGGTAACATTATTCTCCTCCAGCGCTCAAGGCACAGGGTCAACGGCAGATCATCACTCCTGAGGCCAGGAGAAGGGGCTCATTGACCTGCTCCTAGTACCTCAGTGAAGTGGATGCTTTCAGCTCAGAAGGTCTGAGCTCAAATTCATTGCAGCAAATAATTTTAATTTGATCCTAAAAGCATTTGCAACATCGCTTGGAATTTAATGTAAGCTCTATTCTACTCTAGTAGGAGTGCTCATAAATTTTATGAGTGTAAATGTAGTGCACGATTCCTGAACTGCAGCTCACAGATGACTCAACAATGCAGCAAAATGAAAGGGGAGAATTTAACATTTAAAAGCTAAAGCAAACCAAAAAGTGAAAGTCAAAATAGAACTTTATACTTGCCACTTCATTAGGTACTTCCTGTTCAACTGCTCATTAAGGCAAATCTCTAATCAGCCAATCACATGGCAGCAGCTCAGTGCATTTAGGCATGTAGACATGATCAAGGTGACCCGCTAAAGTTCAAACTGATCATCAGAATGGAGAAGAAAGGTGATCTAAGTGACCTTAAATGTGGCATGGTTGTTGGTGCCGGATAGGCCGGTCTGAGTATTTCAAAAACTGCTGATCTACTGGGATGTTCCCACACAACCATCTTTAGGTTCTAAAGAGAACAGTATGAAACAGAAAAATCCAGTGAGCGGCAGAACTGTGGACAGAAATACCTTGTTGATGTCAGAGGTCAGAGGAGAATGGCAAGACTGCCTTGAGCTGATAGGAAGGTTAAGAATAACTCAAACAACATCTTGTTAAAACCAAGGCAGAACCGCATATCTGGGCATAAAACACACTGAACCTTGAAACAGACGCACTACAGTAGCAGAACACCACAGGTGCCACACCTCTCGGCTAAGAAGAGGAAATTGAGGTTACAGTTCACACAGGCTCACCAAAACCAGACAACAGAAAATTGGAAAAATGTTACCTGGTCTGATGACTCAATTTCTGCCTCCACATTCAGGTGGTAGGCTGGGAATTTGGCCTAAACATGATAGAATGGGTCAATTTAGCCTTGTATCAAAAATTCAAGCAGCTGCTGCTAGTGGTGGTGGGGTGTAGTGGTATGGGGGATATTTTGTTGGCACATTTTGGGCCTGTTAGTACCAACTAGGCATCTTTTAAATGCTACAGCCTACCTCAGCGTTGTTGCTAAACACGTCCATCCTTTTATGCCCACAGTGTGCCAACCTTCTGATGTTTGCCTTTAGTAGAATAACACACCATGTTACAAAGCTCAAATCATCAAACTGTCTTTCTGAACATGATGAGTTCACTGCACTCAAATGGCCTCCACAGTCACCAGATCTCAACCCAATAGAGCACCTTTGGGATGTGGTGGATTAGGAGATTCAAATCATGAACACAATTGTGTGATGCCATCATGTAAATATGGGCCAGAATCTGAGGAATGGTTGCCATAAAGAATTAAGTCAGTTCTGAAGGAAAATCAGGAACTGCCGTCTCTTTTATACACTACAGGGAGAATTAAGCATCTTTTTTCCCCCCAAAATTTTGTATACACTTCTAAATAGATTTAAGTCCAGATTTCACAGAATCAAGCATTCAGTAACATTTTCTATAAATTCCTCTGCTTTTATTTTGAATATATATATTAGCTACACCGCAGCATGGTGAAGTGGTGGTTAGCACTACTACCTCACAGCGAGAATGACATCTAGACCTGGATCTAGGCCTGAGTTCAATTCCACCTTGGCCTGGGCCTTTCTGTGTGGAGTTTGCACGTTCTCCCCGTGTCTGCGTGGGTTTCCTCCCACAGTCCAAAGACATACAGTTACTGGGGTTAGGGTAACTGGTCACCCTAAATTGCCCATAGGTATGAATGGTTGTCTCTCTGTGTTAGCCCAGCCTGGCGACCTGTTCAGGGTGTACCCTGTCTCTCGCCCTATGTCAGCTGGGATAGGCTCCAGCCCCCCTGTGACCCTGAATAGGGTTAGTGGAAGAGAATGGATGGAAGAATAGGTGGATGGATTAGCTACACCAAATGAATGTTTCTGACTTCCTGGTAGATTCCGTTCTTGATCACATAATATCCAGTTGGGTGTTTTAAAGACTCGAATTACTTCAAAAACAAGAACAGAAACTGTGACTCTGTGTTCACATTTGTGCAGCACCCAGACAACAAAAAGCTAAACTTGTAGTGTTAATGGTCACACTCAGTATTCACAACCAAAAGAGAAAAAGCTTTAATGGAAAGCTGGGAAGACATTTCTTTGATTTGAAGTATAACAAATACACATGACAAGAACTGAACAGTGGTCATGAAAATAAAATGAACACTGAGCAAATACATTGTCTCATGTTGAAGCTTAAAGCTGCCTTTGGCTACAGAAGTAAACAGCCATCCTCTTTTTGAAGGAGTTGAGCAGTCAGTGAAGAGGAGTGCCGTTTTTGTCTCTTTTTAAGTTAGACAGGACCTGAGAGCGTGACAAATGTCTTAGAGCTTTGTTCTGTTTTCCTGTTCATGATGTCTTCTATGGTAGAAATGGGCAATGGTTCACTTTTGTCCCTTTGTGGAGCGTGAAGAAAATCCACCACCGCGCAGCTGGGCTTGGGACGCCTGCGTCGCCATGCCCGTTTCTCTGCTCGGGTCTTGGGTGGAGGGAGGCCATCACAGATTCGAGGGCAGGCTGTGGTGATCCCACAGAAAGAGGGGTCATCTGAATGAGAAGAGCCCTCTGAGCTGCCCTCTGACGGCGAGTCTCTAAAGGTAGGTTGGAGCAAACTTTTTGTAAGGGGGATGGGGTTTGTGGTGACAGGCGCTCCGTTGCATACGTCTCCATTGCACAGTTCAGGAGCAGAATGCAAGGAGGGTTTCAGGGTCTCCACCTTCTCGATGAGTTTCATCTTACGACGTCTCCTCTGTTTAAGAAAAGAACAAGGCAGAAGCAGCTTTCTAAAGTGAAAAAGTCTCCCCTCTTTCATTTCTTTGTTGGCTTCATCAACGGGACTAAAGACAAACATTGAGTTTACGAGCTGCACATTCATCATCTTTCACACCTCACTGAGTTTCAACAATACTCAATATTGCATCTCCCTGTAAGTTTAATACACTTGACAGTGTAGAAACTCATACTGTTCAGAATTTCTAAAAACCGTGATGTACCATAATACTGACCAAGCCTGCTGGATAATATTTCAACACTTTATTTTTTTCCCTCACAATCCACACTGCAACAGTGATTACACACCTTTCTGTTTACTGGACAAAGACTCTGTGTTTCCTCTGCATGGAGCATTTCTGGACCTGTTGTGCAAAAAAAAAAAAGACAATTAAAAAATTATTTCTAACCAACTGATTTCCAATTACTAATTAAACATCTAAGAAAAGAAAACAAAATTGAGCAGATTCTTACAACTTTCTATTATAATTATTATTATTATGATTAGAGTAACTTGTTTATGTGGTGCAACTTTACCTTCGGTGGTGGCTAACTGGAATGACTCAGAGTGTATGAGTGGGTAGGATGCACTCCTCTTCAAGCCCAGTTCATCACAGCATGACAACTGCCTGCTAAGGATCCAGTACAGTAATGGTTAATAGAAAAGACACCACGCAGCACCTTTATTAAGACATTAGTCTGTGATTAAAGCTTCCAGCTGCCGTCTTCTTGATGAACAACTGTATCAAACTGTCCTAATGAGTAAAAGTCATTCACTGCACTGTAACCTCTCCTAACAGCTCCTGACAGTCCATTTGAAATGCTCTCCTATTTCCACTTGTGCCGTCAGGTGGCATAAACTGTATCTGTGTTTGTACCTTTCAGGACAGAAGTAGGTGTAGCTCTTAGACGCTGGGGGCTCTGGTTCTGTGGGTGGAGGTACAGCGGTGATGCGACAGTGGTTGGCACACAGTAGGAGGCCGACACACAAACACATAACAAGAGACAGCAGCAGGTAATTCTGCCTGTCTGACACCTGGAACACAGAACATTGATTATAAGCAACATCTGATATGTTAAAGATGAGGTCAGAAAGAAGTGTAACAAAAAACACAATACAATGTTAAACAATCAGAAGATTTCACGCACTTAACACAAAGATCCAGCCCTGCACCCTTTGTACAATATTGTTTTTAAAAGAACACTGACAGGTGTATTTATGAAGTCGGTTAAATATTAAAGCACATAGCAGCATAACATTTCTCCTCATGCAAAAGAACCCGATGGGCAAAAGTACCAGTGCATCCTAATGACTTTGTCCTATGAAAAGACTGAATTTACTCAATTTGGTATAAGGCAGACTGACTGCAGATGACGGCTTTGTGCCTGGAGTGTTGTATCTACCTCATTTTGCAGTTGGCTGACTCTGACAGACAGGTTGAGAACCAGCTGAGTCACATTCTCCAGTTGACCCTGCAGCAGCTGGATGGATTCAGTCTGACGTTGGTCCTATGGGAGTAAAAGGGCAACATATTAGCATCCAACTACACAGGATCACGTCACTGAAGTGAAGTATGACAACTAAGTGTTTTAGGGTACAATACGTGTTAATTCAACTATGATCACAAGACAATCAGGTTACTGCAGGCAGCAACTGGCTGCTGATATCTGTGCCAAGTGAGTTTTCCTGTACTTTCAAAATAAAACAGTTACAGAGACCATAAGCACATGATTCTACCTAACTTTTCTTTTAGTGCTACAGTACCATGTATGCCCTCCCCTACTGACAGAAACACTCCCTTAAGAGTGTACAGCCTCTTGCTGCAACCACTGAGTGTAGAAAACTGGAGACCATTTTACCTGCACCACATAACACATGTTTTAGTAAGGGGTTAAAACATTAAGTCTTATATCCTCAGATAATCAACTTTCTTTTAACACAATCATGGTGGAAAATATTAATAAAAAAAAATACAAAGTGATGGTTTCTTCTATAAAGTTCTTAACAATGGCCCATGCTGTTACTATGTAGGTTAGCAACCTGTGAAAGTAAGTACTGTCCCCAGTTTGTACTAGTAGGCATACGTTCAACAGTGAAAGAAAACAAGGCCTAAGTGCCATAGAGCTTTGATTATTTATTTGGGCACAGAATAAAGCCTAATAACAAATTAGTGGACGAGATACAATACCAGTCAAAAGTTTGGACACACTCTCCCATTCATAATGAGCAACCAACTATTCAAACACACTGAAGCTGTAAAAAAGGTTTGAGCGTTAAATGGTGGAGATGAGGTAGTAAATTTGATAAAACAGTTTACCCTGCAAATTTCCATGTATGCTGATTTAGAAAAGCTTTTTTTTTTTTATTTAGATAGATAGATAACATATGTTTTAAAAAAGACTAACATTTTTTTTTTTATAAAGCCTGTTTTAAAACTTCTGAATATTTTTTCAGACAGCATTTGAGATGAAGGTACCTGGTTTCAAAGTCTCTCATGTTGCAAATACGGAGCAACATTAGCATTCATGTGGAGTCGTGTTCCTGCCCACCTGATAAATCTCCAATAGACCCATTTAGCCTCTTTCTAACTTCATCAGTTGATAAGAGTAAAATGGTAAGTTAATGGTCCGTAAAAACAAAACAATGAGCTGAATTCCATGTTGAGTTGGGAGGAATTGAAAAGCCAGTGATTTGTAAGTATTTGAGCCATTGCTAATAGAAAATATTGATTAGTGAAACTTGAATCCCAAAGAGCTTTTGGAAAAACACATCTGAAGCTTGGAGCAACTACTTCAAGTACTTGGCAGTTTTGCAGTCAAAGCAAGCGCATTATGAAAAGACAGGAAAAGATTTTTTTGGATTAGCTTCCTCGAAATCAAAGAATTTCCTGTATCTCTGCAGGAAAATGATGTGCTTATTGCTTACCTGCTCCTCTGCAATTCTGGAAGTGTTCTGGAGTTTAATGATGGTTTTGTTGAAAGCCTTCTGCATCTCCTCCATCTGCTTTCGATACCTTAAAAATTAAAAACAGGGGTCTTAAGATCACAGTAACCTCAGGTCATTAACAAATAATCTCTTTCTGCTTTTATTTTCTGCACTGCTCCTGTCCTTCCACTGTCCTCACCTCTGGCTAAGCTGCTCCAGGTAGCGACCGCTCAGTGACATGTTCATCTCCAGGGCCTTGATGCGATTGTTGAGTCTCATGAACACAGACTCTTTCTGGCCGGAGCTGTGCACTGGGTTCCCATTCTGCTCTGTGCCATTAGGGGGATCTGCATAGATGTCTGAGAGAGATGCTGAGGTGGGTGAAGAAGGAGTTGGAGAGGAGGG
This sequence comes from Australoheros facetus, assembly GCA_030220045.1. NCBI lineage: Eukaryota > Metazoa > Chordata > Actinopteri > Cichliformes > Cichlidae > Australoheros > Australoheros facetus. Next base: position 22,812 of record JASGAU010406746.1, read on the forward strand.
GTGAAGTAACTGATCGTTGCCACTCGAAGATGCTGCGATGTCATCAGCAAAATCCTCCATTTTCATATCCGTGATGGCCGCATGACCACCAGAAGGCTCAGTTTCCGTGACGGTTTCTGGAACGGGCTGGGATACCTCAGAAAAAGCAGTGCCGCTTTCAGGTCCAACAGCTGAGTCAGGCTGGTGTTCTAAATGAGGGGAGGCAGTGGGTACAAGAACTGGAGACTGATCCATTTTATCCTGGGTTTGGATGAGGACATTTTTTTCTACTTGAGTCACATCAATGTCTGGCTTCTCTTCTGGTGGTGCCACTGATGCGTCGTCCGCTGTGGCACTGGTGCTTGGTTTTACAAGGACAGAGCTACTGAGAGAGGCTGAAGGCTCAATGTGCATCTCTTCTTCCAGCACATTCTGGCTCTTGTCTGGTCCTGGCTCCTTTGCTGGCTCCACAGTAGACAGCTGTGGTGTGTCTACAATATGGGTAGGCTTGGCTACAGATGAATCAGCAGCACTGAGTTTGGGGACGTTCAAGGTCTGACTGGGCTCCAGCAGAGGAGGTTCAGATACGGATTCTTCTGTGTTCCCTGGAGGCTGTGTTACTTCTGATTCTACAGCTTCACTCTCTGGCTCCTGCTCAGAAGCCTGTTCTTTGTCTTGGAGCTGATGTAACTCACTTGGTTGCTGCTGAGGTTCAGGATGGGCAGATGGATGTAGAGGTGGGTGCCAAGATGGTGTTTGGGTGGAAGAAATGATTTGCTTTCTTTCCGCTGCTTGGCATTTCCTTTTTTTGGATAGTGAGGCTGAACACTGCAGCTGGAAATACTCCAGAAGAGAAGCTGCACAAGAGCACGTAGAAGAAAGTGAAGGAAGTGGAGAGCAGTAGTTTAAGCTTTCTTGTTGTCTCTCATGATGATCCCTTTTCTCTTTTTCCTCTTGCAAGTCATCCTCCTTGTCCAGAAGAGTGATTGTGGAGCTGATATGTTCTTCCTCATCTTTCTCTAAAGGAAGAACAATTTTTTCCTCCATGGGTGGGAGCTCTTGTTCAATGCCATCAGATGTGGACGATGTCTCTAGGACAGAGTTTTCCGCAGAGCGGGGAACAGTTTCAGGCATATCAGTGTTTGGTGAAATCTGCACATCTTCAGAGTCTGGACTAGAGAGAGAAGGACAATATTAAATACAGTGAAGAACAAAAGCCGTGATAGACTTATTCCAGTAGACATACATGCAGAATATAAAACCACAACTTATCCATCATTTCTTTTACTGAAACCGTTTTATGTTAATTTTCAGAGATGTGCTTTATGACTTTAATATTCAACATTCATTCTAACACTATAAATACAGTTTGGATCTCTGAAAGTTCTGAAAGGCTTTGTTCGACTGAAAACGGTACCAGCATGGCCCATTTCTACACATCAGAATCAGTTTATAGATTTTAGGGGGCAAAAAAAAAAAAAAAAAAGATGATGGTTTTTATATTACACTGCAGGTAACAGGTATGCAGAGGCAGTACAATAGTAAACCTGACAGGCACTCACACTGAAGTAGTAGTAGTGGTTTCAGTGGTAGTTTCAAGTTGCTGTGATGGCTCAGTTAGGTTCACTTCTTGCGATGAAAGGCTGCCTGAAAAACAAAAAATTTATATTAATAATGACAAGCTGCAAAATTACAAATTAGTCATAGTCAACATTTTAATCAACAAAAGGTAATAACCTCCGCATTACTGGACACTGTGTAAGACTGAAAAGATAAAAGGCTTTACAACCCATTTTCCAAAAAAAACAAAAAAAAAAAAAACAAAAAAAAAAAGTCAGAGCGGTGTGAAATGTAAATAAAAACAGAGCATAACGCTTTGAAAAATATTTAAAGCCTATATTTGAACTAAACCTAGCACAACATACAGTATAAAATGCTGAAATTAAGAAATATTGTTTTTTGAAAAATGTCTGCTCATGTTGAATTTAATGCCAACAACACTTTGAGGGAACTTGTGTGAGGGAACAACCACTGTGAGAATAATTGTTGTAGTTTTGGAATCAAAATCTTATTTCCTGGTTGCTTAATATAAGATTTGAACTGATTTTTGTCTTTACAGATGTAAAGGTTTCACATGTTGTGTGCATTAACGCACACCATAACATCAAGGATGCTGGCTGTTGGTCTGGGATGCAGATTCCATGATTTACAAATATTCCAGGGACCATTAAATATGTTTATTTGCATGGTGAGGTTTTAACTTGAATCGACAGATTGTTTTTAATTTGCATTTCCACAGCACCCCAACCTTTTGGAAAGAGTTACTTTGATTTAGGTTTATTGTGGGTGAAGTAAAATAAGAAAATAGTAGCACATTAGTATGCATGCATGTTATTCATACCATTCATCTCTTGGCCTCCCCCAAGAACATTGACAGCAATATTATTTACCATGTTCAAAATAGCATCTAGAGAGAAAATAAACAACAACAGAGTCACAAGTTGACATAAAAATAATGTGCGCTTGAGATAAACATACTCTTCTTCATCCTATAGACATTCACTTAAATCAGACTTGCCTTTCGCTGATCCAATCAGATTCTTGGATAATTTGACCTCACCAGGTGCCAATCCAGAGGGATAATCTGTAGGGAGTATTATTTCATTAAAAGCTTCCCTACAGATGCAATAAATTAAAGTCCTCTCATAATCAACACAAATTTTAAGGTCACAAACAAGCTACTATAAAATGCATTTATTTTTACACAAAACTTCAACAGGTCAATTTCAACATCATTATTCTCAAACTGTACTGAGCAAGCTGCACTTACAGGTTGAGTGAGTGTATTTAACAAAACAGCAAAATTCAATGGACTTTATTTTTAGCTACAACATCCTCTATTCTTACCCAATTCATCGTCCTGATCATCTGGCCTTTCTGAGGGATCAGCTATCTCCTCATATTCTTCCACCATGCTTGTGCCAAACACCCTGGCATAGAAATAAGGATCCAAATCATTCTATAACCACAGTCACATCAGAAGTAATATACAGTTACAGTCAGAAGTTTATATATATTCATCGTGGGCAAGAATGTTGTGGTAATTTGGAGCTTTAAATGATTTCTTTGAACTGTTCTTTTTCCAGGGTGGGAAGATTGTACAGCATACACCTTTAATGACCTTAAAACTGAGAGGGTACTGACCAAGAAAGAAACCCTGCTTCAAAATCTATATCTTAAAGCCTGACTTGCAGCTGTCCACATGGACAATCCAAATACCTTCTGAAGAAAAACTGGTCAGATGAGAAAGATTGAGCTATTTGGCCACAATGACAACAGGTACATCTGGAGAAGTAAAGGCGAGGCTTTCAGGCCTAAGAACATTGTACCAACTGTTGAGCATGGTGGTGGTAGCATCATGATCTGGAGCCGTTTTGCTGCCATTGTACAAAGTGGATGAAATAATGGAGGAGGAGGACTACCTCTAAATTCTTCAACCTCACCTCATATTGACAGTTATGTGGTTGCAACTGTGATACAATTGGGATAATGACCCCAAACACACATTAAAATTGGTTTTGGAATGGATAAAGCAGGCTAACTTTAAGCTGCTGGAATGGCTTCACAAAGCCCCGAAATAACCCTAACGAAAAATATGTAACCATATTAAAATATATATAT